>JAAMPI010000755.1:0-26601 GCA_013054445.1 Cudoniella acicularis | reverse complement strand
CAGGGGCCGCGTCGCAGCCTCCTGTTGCATATAGCTCCACACTGTCTGAGTCTCCTTAGTCGTAGGACTGTGCGGTAAACTAGGTCTGTAACAACCTAGTTCTTCCTAACGCTCGTTCTCTTGATCTCTCTAGTAAGATTCTTAATAATATGACTAGTCGGTAGTATTCCTCGGTCCATTAGGCTATTAATTCGAGTGATCAAGACCTCTTCCTACTCGTTAGTAAGACACTAGTACTATAATAAATTAGCCTCCTTTTTCGACTTAATAAGGCCGTATATGTGCTTTAAGAGCGAAGTACGATCATATCTATATTTCGTAGTAGTATTAATATAATTTGTGAATTCTCCTCTTTTTAATATAGTAACTGCGGCATCAATCCGAGCTGATTTGTCGACTCTAGCTATATTTTGGTGTGGAGGTGGAATTTAAAAGAGCGGGATTTGGTGGGGGGTGGGATTTGGCACGGGACTTCGGTTAGCGACGCTCTCCTTATCGTGCTCGCAAAGCCGACAAAGCCTCTTTCAGGGGGGACGAGTCGCATGACCAACTTTTAACTTTTAAGCGCAAATCAATTATCCATTGCTTATAAATGCTGCCTCTTAACCTCTTCCTGTATAATACTTCACTAACAACCTAGAAAAGTAATACAAGCTTCAATCATTACATAACCGACCACCAAGTTTCATAAGACCTCAAACTCGACCGATAGCAACACTTTATACGGTGTTTCGCGAAGCGCCCGGATCGAACGACTTCACCCATTTATAAATCCCGAACAACTCCGCACTCGCTACCCCTCTTTCGCGACCCGTTCCAATACCAATCTGGCTACTTGAACAAACCGCATCACCCTAAACAAATTCTTATTTTTTAAGAGAATGGCACAAGAGTCCGTCTCTTCCCTCCATCAACCCAAACTTAGCATTTACTAACCGACCACTCATCACATCACAGATCCCACCCCGAAATCATCACCGGAAAGATAATCGCCGGTTCTTTAGCCGCCGACGGCATGACCAATGGCTGCCAAGAAATCTTCAATGTCCCCGGGAACATCTTGGAGAAATCACTCGTGATAAAATTCTGGATCGAAAATCCAGGGGAAATACCGATATCACTACAGGGAAACGATGCGCTCAATTTCCCTTATTGCGACCCTGAAGTGGTTAGGGCAGTTATTAGTTACCTAGAGGGTGATACTTCGAAGAAGGAATATAAATTTGATTTCGATGATAAAGTTGGGGCGACCTCTTCGACAATGCTGTATAGACAAAATCCTATTTTTTACTTGAGAATTTACAAGCTAGCTACTACTCTCTCGTGCGTATCTCTTTCTTGCCGCTTCTCAAACTCTATGTCTCAATGAGCTGACAATCTCCCCTTCTCTCTCCTCACAGACTTGGCCCACTCTGCATCGCCGCCATCCAAAAAATCCGTACTCGCAAATACTACGAGCCGGACACCTTCCTCCAGATCCTAACCGAGGTAAAAAGTGGTGGGTTAATCGATAGCAAGCCTTTCCGCGACTGGATCATCGAGTACATGGCCCAGCAATACGACGCTTTGTGCGAATCGCCCTGTATCAAAGGCGTGATTAAGAAAGGCGGGACAGATGCTTTGGAACTTTTTGGGAAGATGATGCACCTTTTTAAGATGGAGAATGCTGTGTTGTCAACGCCAGAAACCGTGGGGGGAGTGGCGAGCCCTTCTGCTTCTACTACTGGTACCCCATCGTCATCTTCGAAGAGGTATGTGAGAAGGTGTATAATGTCTCTCTCTAACTTGAACTACTTTCGTAAACTTTCGGTAACCGAGAAACTATTACTGATTGCGTGTTAAGTTCCGGGTCACCCCCTTCAATCACACGACAAAGTCGGTTGTATTTGAAAAGTTATCAGAAGTCTCCGAGTTCGAACGCTAACTCTCATCGCGTGGAGAAGAAACATAGAGAAGGAAACAAGAGAAATTTGAATGCATCTGTTGAAGACGCAGTGGAATAGGCAGTGCAACCACCTCGCGGGAAGAACGAATGGCAGGAGATTGCTGTTGCTGGCCGAAAGCTTAGCCGTCGACTTCTGTCAAGGCTGCTGGGTCAGGTATCAAATTAGTCACGTTTCAGCTTGGTCTGGGAATAGCTTCATGCCATCGCTCGGACGCTAGGCACGTGTATTTAGCTAGCATCTGCTCTCTGCTCTCACTCCTCTCTTTAATCGAATTGATCATTATTATCCAGCTTCACAACTTCAAATAGAGGAAAAACAGTTTATTAAAAATTTAACTCAGTGCCTTTTTTTCAGAGAAGCGGATCGAATTTAAAACTAAATACTCAACTTGAATTCAGAACAATAGTTGGAAGTTATTGGTCATTGTATATGTATAGAGTATATATACATAGGTGAAAACTCCTATCCATCTATCAGCGCGTCGTCGTACACCAAAAAATTGTGATTATAACCTTCATCTTACAACTCTCCAAGAAATATCGTGATCCTGCTGTAAGATAAGAGTTCATATAAAACTCAAACATATTCAGCCGTGACAGAATCATACTGTTTCCCTTTCGAACACACACATATTAGCATTCATTTCTGTGCGATATACCCCACCAGCCGGCCAAACCCGAAAAGAAATTCGCAACTCACCCTGATGCATTAACTCATACTTTGTAGAAGCAGATTGATAAGTGACCTCTATACTAAATTCCAACACGTAGTACAGTCGGCCGTCCTTTCCCTGCTCTAACTCAAAAGCATCGGGTGGTAGATCCCCAGGATTTACTTCCAGTTCCACCAGTCTTTTAACTCTTGCATCCTGGTACACCGGGGGGGATCGTTCGGTGCAGTCGTGGTAAATGATATCCGTGAAACCTTCGTGTTGTCCCTCTGATACGAGAGTCTTCCTACAGAAGTGAAATATGTATGGCTTCTCTTCGTTTATGGTGTCACCCTATAGAGTAGAATTTAATTGTCAGCTAGCTGGTACTCCTATCGAGAATATGAAATGGAAAGCGACAGAGGGAAAACAGTACTTTTTTGATGAACCATTCCATACCCTGTGTCTTCCATAACCCGTCAAATTCGTCAAAATATCTATGCCGTGTCAGCCGAAATTCTGTTAACTTTGAATCTTGGCTAAAACAGACAAAGCAGGCGTAATACATACTTTCGACTTTCCGAGTGAACGTTTGCGTCGAACAACATGCTGCTAGTGGTACCAATATGCTTCCTCGCAATACGAGACGTCAAGCGCAACCTCGCATGCTTGGGGTCTGACTGCGCAAGACCCTTCATAACCGCACCCCTCACCACAGCACTCCATCCATAAGGCGGCTGTAACACCTCAATGTTGTTATTTATCGCTTCACGGATCCGCTCACGCAGATACATGCTCGTACCGAAGCCGCCTACGAGCAGAACGACTTTGACGCCCCCGCTCGTCGTCTGGATCTGATCAAGAACCAATTTGACCACCTCAGCGATGACAGGCTCGAGAATCTCCTTCACGTCGGAGGATTTGAGAATCAGTTTTCCTTTTTTGACCGAGAGGGATTCATCAGTAGCGAGACCAGTGACGGGAACTTTCCAGCTCTGGTCTTTGTTCGTAGATGTGTACTGTAGTTTGACCTAAATGCCTTGAGTAAGTTAATGCCGAGCGATTTGAGTTCTGACTTTTACCATCTGATCGAAGTGTTCCATGGCTTCTGAGAGTGTATCTTCATCCCAGCCATCTTGCTGGCCTAGTCTGGAAACTAGATATTCTTGAAACCGTCGATTTAGAAAGGTACTTCCGCAAAGAGCGCCGGTGCCGGGTGCTGCTTCCTTCACTTCAAGCACAGGTTCAAGTTTGATAACAGTATATGATATCAAATCAACCGTTACCCCTCCAGCATCGCATACGACAAAAGTGTCTCCGGGTTTGAGGTAATTGAGGTCTTGGCGTTGTAGAGCATACGTTGCTGCTGCTTCCTGAAAACCGTCAACACAATCAATTTCAAGTGTTCGCTGTTCAAACTCACTGGTTCTGACACCATTAAAATGGGTGCATCATCCCCCAAGCCAGCGGTTTCTGCTGCAGCTAGTGTCTTCTCTTTTGCGACTTCGCTCCAGACTGCCGGCACCGTTAGGATGAATTGTAATGGCGTCTCTTTCGCTTGGAGCTCGCCCAGCTGCATCTGCAAAATATACGTAAGGTGTTTTTTGATGGCCCCAAGATAGTCTGCAGTGAGTTGCTGGGTATTGTGGTGGATGTTTGGAGGAAGATTATTCGGATGCGGATAGCGATTGGAGAGAGCCGTACTCGGTTTGTATGTCGACTCAAGATCTCTAGAGTAGAGCATGAATTAATTCCCATGACCCAGAAACACCTTCCAACTTACAATTTGAACCATTGATGACGGGGAACATCATCTCGGATCTGATATCCCCATTTAAACCCCCCTAGAGCTTCACTGTCGTACAAGATCTGGGTAGGGACTTTCTCACTACTCCTGTCCAGAGGAGAGCTCATCCCAGGCCATTGTTGAACGATATTCAGATGCCCCTAAGAATTGCACTCCGTCAGTAAAGCCTTCGGCCCTTCGTGCTGTAAGATACAATGTGGACCTCACATCATGCGTATTCCCGTATGCGACGCCCGAGAAAGTGGTTCCAAAGTCAATCCCAACCACGATCTTTCTTTCCCGCAAGGTCAGATTCTTCATATCAAGCTTCTCCATACCTCACTTCATTTCAATTTGAGTAAGTGCCTTCGATTTCTGTTCAGAGTGAAGAGATTGAGGGTAAGCAGTAGGGCGAAGAGTCCATGTATGCAAAATGTTTGCATCTACGCTTCCCACGCTGAAGAATTCCTGGCCACTCGGGAGGCTTCCGCGTTTTGCCTCGGAATGCTTTGCGCATGGCTGTTGAATGTTGGAAACATTCTAGTGGTATAGCAGCGAAACTAGTAGATACCCTTATGCAGGATAGCCCAACAACTCCCTTCGCCCAATATCTTTCACCCCCTTGTGGTCCCCTCTGTAGGAAAGGCGAAGAAAGATATCCATCTTTTGAAGCCTGATCTATTGTTAATCACTTGACTATGCTCTCTATTGATAACTACCTTCCTGTGTCTCCCACCAGGTAGTCCGCGCAGGCGCATCTTGCTTCGAGGGGAAAGGGGAAAGTTAAGCGCCCGAGGTAACCGGGAAGTGGGTTCGCTAGCCATGCCAACTTGTGAAAAAGACATGGATTGAGCGTCTCTGCGTCAGCTTGATCCACCCTTTCTGTCGCATTGCGATCCAATAGTAGAGTGGGGGTGGGGTTGAGATTCTGCGTGCTGCAACCACTAGGGGGAAACAGGGCTTCATCGTCTTTGGTCTCCTCAAGCGCAAACATTTGCATATTAGGATCACTTGACACTGCCGAGTCGTCGTTCGCACCGCATTAGCAGATCAGCATTTCATCAATCTTAGGAGCTAGAATTTCTTACCTTTGAATCTCACCCAGCTAGCCTGTATTGCAGCCCTTGATAATATTGCTACCAAACCCCGCTCAATCCCGGCAGTATTGAAGAAACGCCAAAGTACACCGCGAGAAACACTACAAGATGGATCCTCTTGAACCTTCTCGGGATACGATTGTGAGTAGTCTTCTATACCACTGGCGCTGCTTAATTCTCAATTCTCGAAGTCTGAAGCAACAGCTAAGGAGTCAAATGCTCATCGAGAACGATTCCACCAAACCCCGCACGAAATTCAAGCAGCATCAATGTGCTCTTCCGTAGCCACTCGCGCACAAAGACACTCAAAAAGCCATAGCCATGTCCAGGGTACTAGCCAAGGACCAAATCATCCATCCGAGCTTTCAAACCGTGTGACAAATGAGAGTCAGAAAGCCTCCAGTCCTCGCGCGGAAGATATTCAGGAAGCCGTTCAACTTGCTCCAGCAACAGGACCAATTCAAAACCACTTTGAAGCACCTAATTTTGAACCTAAAGGTAACACCATCCTTATTTCTTGAGAACACTGCTGACAGAATAGAGCTACGGAGGAGTTCAACTACACCAGCAAACGAGACCCTTCGCTATGCGCAGAGAAATGCTCCTCCACAGTACTCCACGGACCAAAGAATAGACATAGGACGATATACGGCAATCGAATTGCAGAACAAGGAGCTTCGAAATCAAATTAAAAGAAATCAACAGTCAGAGGCGGTTCTTAAAGACAACCTAGCGCAGTCAGAGGCTCACCGAGCAAATCTCCAACAGCGAGTCGAAGAGGCTTCAAATACGATATTTCGATTGCGGCCACAGAGACAAGAATACACAGAGAGCGAAATTGAACGAGACTACGAAAGATTAATTAAGTTGGTGAAGAATTGGATTGCTAATAACTGTGAATCGTTTCTGGACGATGATCGTCTTGAGCTGAACATCATTGGCCGATATGAACAAGGTGCTCGACTTAGAAGATTTGAAGCCATTCTGAAGCGTTTTCAGTCTCGTTCCGATCGCTGGATTGAAGCAAAGGAATACATCCTACAGGCCGTTGTGATGCGGTATCTTTTTGACCACATTTTGAATCAGCCCTTCTCAATACTTCTCCGCGAGGAAGAACGAGACTTTCTTAATACCATTCAAGACGGTATGGAGAACGCAGGACTTCAAAAGGGTGAGGCTTGACCACTTCAATATGCGAAAGGAGAATAATGGGTTAATGCAGACTTAATCACAATTCGGACATGGAGAAGCGACACCGCAACCGCCATCAACAACCACAAAAGCTTTCGCAATCGCTATCCTTCGACCCAGCGAGACCTCACTATAGATCTCTATGATTTTCTTCATGGGACGGTTTTGAACCAAGAAAGCGAGTCAACAATACTGTCATTGACTAAAGAGGTCATAAACCCAGCCATAGAGCTTGCTCAAAAAGTACATACTCTTGATCAGCTTTTCTCTAAACTTAGATGAACGCGACTAACATATAAAAGACTCAATCTGCGTCAAGCATTTGGATGCTAAAGTACTCTGATTATTCCAACTGCGAGCCAGGCGAGTTTGCATCCAACTTGCACGACTTCCTCGCAAATATTGACAGCTTCCAATGCGTCAATATGTCAAAGCGTGGTAAGCTCTTAAAGCCAGCCACTGATTTGGCAACGGAAGAGCAGCAAAAAAGCTTAATCTATGTACTGGATATCTTTCCAGGATTATTCTGTCAGAGGGTAATAGCAGGAGATTCTCAACCTGTTTCCATGATTAACCGTCCTCTTATACTCGTTGCTTTCGCAAACGATACAACTCGAGAGCAGACTTGGCAAGCCCCCTCCGTCCCAGCTGATGTCGAAGCAGTAAAGGAAGGTCAAAGGTCAGCACCGCCGAAGTTAGGGTCGACTGGTAACAAAGGTGGAATCATAAAAGCTATAGGGGAGTATGTTGGGTTGGCTAAGCAGACCCATCAAAGATAATCCGATAGCCTGATCTGTATGTTGCAGGAGGCTGGACGACAAAATAAGTCGACGATTCGGGCCGAGATGGAACTCGTAAGACTAAGGTCTACAGACGCTTTAACGACAGGCTACTCGCCCATGGTAGATCTTGGGAGCGGGTATCGGAAGTACCTCTGGCTCGGGTTCTGGGCATGTCAGGGCTGTGGAAACGGTAGCTTGGCATGGTTCGTGAAGCCATTTTGGGCGGCATTGCAGATGCGGGGTTTTGTGGCAAGGTTTGGAGCAGAATCTGGAAAAGAAGACTCTAGTTAGCAGTGAGTAAAGTCTTTGGAGTTGTGCCAATAGAACATCTTACTACCGAGAGAAAATATGAAGACTCCTGTGCAGAGGCAATGTGCGGAGAGTCTTATGAAGCCCGTACCTTGATGGATATTCCACGGAACACTTTCCTAACAGCGATGGAATTCCAATGGACACAAACCTAGAGTTGCCCCCGCTCACCCCGCCTTTTCGGCCGATTTATAACGATGAACCCGCTCTCCCGCTCCAAGTTTTCGTCTCCTCCTCAAGCTCCCCGAAAGTCGCTCCGATGTTTACCCACGGCATTATTATGCTGGTCGGGAAGGCCTGCAGATGTTGGATTTGTTAGCAACGCGACGTTGCAAACCGGACGGCGAGCTCGTTCGCTCGATATCTCCATGGCACACCGCAAAAACAAGATGTTGAAGAGTGGATTCGTAAGTCTGGGGTGGCCGGGCCCCCTCGTCGCCTCATGAGCAAGCAACGGCGCTTCTCAAGGTTCTCGGCGTTGATGTGGGGAAGAGGCGAGTTGATTTCTGACAGTGGTCGTGCTGAGGCAGTCATAGCAGTCGAATTCGTTACCGAGAAAAGAAAACATCTGCCAGTCGCGATGGCATCGTCATTGATGCATTTGAGATGGCGGTTGTGATTGTGTTTGATGCCAAGAAGATGTTGAATCTTGGAGCAGAAAATATTTCCCCATGGTGCAAGAAGCCCACAGCGGGCGGCGGAGAAGTGGCCGATGCACTGTTCAGCAGTGCATCCCAGCAGGTCCACCCGCAAAGTGACGTCCACTTTTACGCCGCGCGAAGGAAATTTGTGGTCAAGGTGAGATGAAAAGTGATTTTAAACGTGATTTTAAACCTCAGAATAATTATGCCTCTAGCCAAGGTATTATGTGCCAAGCATAATTCATCCAACCATGTGCCTCTTTAATATATTTCCAGCTCTCAACCAGGTTGGCTGCTTCTCCCATTTCCCAGAGACTGAACCTCTGCAGCTAGTGGATGCCGGAACCATGGACGGCGACGGCGAGTTCATCACGCTGATCACTCGACCTTGCAGCACTCCAAGGAAATCCTGGTTGATGAACGCGTCGTGCAGGGGTAGCTTCAAGAGCCTTCCACGAAGAGGAAGCTGTCAAAAATCGAAGAGGGGCACAGCTTCGTATCCCAAGGCCATATGATGTGATGATAAGTGATCTGCGGGGTATGGGGGGGGGGCCGACTATTAAAGACCTCATGTCCGCCTTCATAAAAGCAGGTCAAACAATATTCAATCGTTGAGCTGTTTGCTCGCGTAGCTTCGTTGGTTATAATGCGCGACATATTCACTCTCGTGGTTGCCGTGGCGAGCTGCACGGCGACCGCCTTCGCCTCCCGACTGGCTGTCCGACAAAATAATGAGACGGGGGTAAGCTCACCTCTTCCAATTCAATCAACTTCATGAAAATTACCCAAACCGCCCCGAGCACATAAAATACTCTCTTCTACCAAGAAGATGCTCTCCTGCACAATCTCCTAGGGCTGCGAATGGTTTTACGAGCATCTACTTCCCCTCGCATTGCAAAACGTCCTCCATCATGCTGCTCATTCTGGGTCTCGTTCTGGGCCTGACGCATTACCTCAACCGTAATGCCTCTGCAGAATTAACAAATTCCCAGATTCCGACTACCAATGCCACCTCCGATCCTTTTTATCCTTCGCCATGGATGACCGGTCAAGGCGACTGGGCGGATGCTTATGCAAAGGCTCAAGCTTTTGTATCGCAACTTACACTGCTCGAGAAGGTCAATCTGACCACCGGTGTGGGATGGGGTACGTCATGTCTCAATTTTCTTTTTGATTTTCTACCCTTCTATTTTTTATATCCCACCACAGAATTGGAGTTTAAGGTTGGATTTTACTAATGTTCATCGCAGAGGGTGAACAATGTGTGGGACAAGTGGGCAGCATTCCTCGACTCGGCTTCAGATCCTTGTGTATGCAGGACTCACCTGTTGGCGTGAGAGACACGGATTACAATAGTGTTTTCTCTTCCGGGCAAACTGTTGCTGCTACTTTTGACCGAGGTCTTCTCTATGCTCGCGGCTATGCTATGGGTCAAGAGCACAAGGCCAAGGGCGTCACTGTTCAGCTTGGTCCAGTTGCCGGTCCTCTTGGTCGCGCACCAGAAGGTGGCCGGAACTGGGAAGGCTTTTCACCTGATCCTTATTTGAGTATGTCCTTCCCTTCCGTGGAAATTCCTTGATATTGACGATTTCTAGCCGGCGTTGGCATTGCAGAAACCATCAAGGGTATTCAAGATGCTGGTGTTATTGCCTGCGCCAAGCACTTCATTGGCAACGAACAGGTATGTGATCATTTCATCCCCTAAATTTAGGAATCGTCACTCATAATATCCCACAGGAACATTTCCGTCAAGTGGGCGAGGCTCAAGGATATGGTTACAACATCACCGAGGCCATTTCCGCTAACATTGACGATGTTACCATGCATGAGCTTTACCTTTGGCCATTTGCCGATGCTGTTCGAGCTGGTGTTGGTAGCATCATGTGCTCCTACAACCAAGTCAACAATTCGTACAGTTGTCAAAATTCCAAGCTCCTCAACAACTTGTTGAAGGATGAACTCGGATTCCAAGGTTTCGTTATGAGCGATTGGCAAGCTCAACACACTGGAGCTGCCTCCGCTGCTGCTGGACTTGACATGACTATGCCTGGGGATACAGAATTTAACTCTGGCTATAGCTTTTGGGGTAGCAACTTGACACTCGCTGTAATCAATGGCACTGTTCCGGAATGGCGTCTTGATGATATGGCTACGCGAATTATGGCTGCTTACTTCAAGGTCGGCTTAACTTTGAATGAACCTCCTATTAACTTCGACAGTTGGACACTCGACACTTATGGGCCTCTCCATGCTTCCGTTGGTGCAAACGTTCAGCAAGTCAATTTCCATGTCGATGTCCGAGGTGACCACAATGTTTTGATTCGCAACATTGGTGCTAGAGCCACGGTTCTGCTCAAGAACACCAACAACGCTTTACCTCTTTCCAAGCCAAAGTTTGTTGCTGTTATTGGTGAAGACGCTGGACCAAACTTGTGGGGCCCGAATGGATGCTCTGATCGAGGTTGTGACAATGGTACACTTGGCATGGCTTGGGGATCAGGAAGTGCCAATTTCCCATACTTGAGTGAGTAGCCAACAATCAGAACCCTCATTATTTATGCTAATATTTCTTAGTCACCCCCGACTCCGCCCTCCAGGCTCAGGCCTTGGCCGACAACACACGGTATGAGAGTGTTCTAGACAACTATGCAACCTCTCAAATCGAGGCTCTGGTTTCCCAAGCTTATGTCACGTCCATCGTCTTTGTTAACGCCGACTCTGGAGAAGGATACATCAATGTCGGTGGTAATGAGGGTGATCGACTAAACCTTACCCTCTGGCACTCTGGCGATGAGCTGATTCAAAATGTCTCCGCTCTTTGCAATAACACTATCGTTGTCATCCATTCCACCGGTCCTACACTCGTCACGAATTGGTACAACAATACCAATATTACTGCAATTTTGTGGGCTGGTGTTCCAGGTCAGGAGAGCGGAAACAGTATTACAGATATCCTTTACGGCAAGGTCAATCCCGCTGCCAGAACACCATTTACCTGGGGACCAACTCGAGAGAGTTACGGTACTGATGTCATGTATACTCCAAACAACGGTGTAGATGCACCACAAGACAACTTTTCCGAAGGTGTATTCATCGACTACCGCGCATTTGACCGATCAAACACTACACCAATCTTCGAATTCGGCTTCGGTCTCTCATACACCACATTCGAGTACACGAACTTGACCATCGCCAGTGCCAATGCTGGCAACTACACCCCCACAACAGGATTAACTGCCCCGGCCCCAGTCCTCGGCAATTTCTCCACAAACTTCGTCGACTACCTCTTCCCCAACAGCAGTTTCCCCCACATCTGGCAATACATCTACCCGTACCTCAACACCACCGACGCAGTCACTGCCTCTGCTGATCCTTATTATGGTCAAAACGCATCTGCCTTCCTCCCACCAAATGCTGTCGATGGTTCCCCACAACCCAAACTCGGTGCAGGCGGCGCACCAGGCGGAAATCCGTCCCTCTACGACGTCCTCTACTCCGTCACCGCCACGATTCACAACACCGGTTCCCTCAACGGCGAAGAAGTCCCCCAATTATACATTTCTCTCGGTGGGCTGAATGATCCTGCTGTCGTCTTGAGGGGTTTCGAGAGATTGAGCATTGATGCTGGTCAGAGTGCGGTTTTTGAGGCTGATATTTTGAGGAGAGATATCAGTAATTGGGATCCGGTACAACAGAACTGGGTTATTTCCAGCTATCCCAAGACCGTTTATGTAGGACCGAGCTCGAGGAACTTGCCCTTGAGTCAGACGCTGACGGGAACGGGGAGTACATACACGCGATGAGGGGATGCCCCTTTTGCGTGCGATATGAAGGGGATTGATGGCTTGGAGTCCACGCCGACGGCTGTGATGAACGAATTATGATAATGGGCTGCATGGATGATGAGTGCGGCAAAATTTTGGTAATGGGCATAACGGCAATGGTAATAGGAAGCAAGCCTCTGGTTTTGGGTAAAGAGTGGCATGGCATGCATGGACTCATGGCGTACATACTTATATACAGATGCGCATATATGTACTCTCCGAGCTTTCGGTAGTACATATCGTCGTACAAAAGAATGAATAAATAATAACTTTTAATACCTACCCCCTTTTCCTGATCTTTCCAACATGATCTTTCGTTTCATTTTCTCTCCCCTTTCTAAAAATTCAATATCCTCTACACCAAATAAAGATCTGAAGCTTACGCGCTTCGGACTTTAGTGGAAGTCTCGTCCGATTATCTCCGATGCTTTCGTATGGATATTTTACCATGTAGCAGCTAGGGGAAGGATTAAGAACTGGGAGGGGGCCAAAAGCAACCTTTCTATTATAAGTGGCTGTGATATGTAAAATTAACTTGCCAACAGCTAAAATATGCATGCGAACGGCGAGGTTCTAATTCCCAGTTTCTAACAAACCACTAGTTTCAAACTGAAGATTTGCTAAATAGATTAATTACAGGATAGCAACCCTTCTAGTCAGTTCCACTCTTTGATATCTATGGACTGCGTGCTAACTGCTACCCAAGGCTTCGAGATGCGCAGCGCCATCAACAAATCCTAGCAATACAAGGCTCCCTAGTTGGAAGTGCTGAAGTAAGCAATATACCAACATGCATGCAAGCCTCACCATACTTTCCAATTCGGCTCCTCAATTCACGGCTCAGATTACCGCCGCGTGACGTATCTTTTCGAAACGAAAAATTAGGGAAGCAAGAAGTGTGACTGACATTGATTGGCTCTGCTTTTCCGAGTATAGGTTGCATGACGGTTCGCATTTCACAGCCGCAAAGGTATTGACGCCTTCCCATTTTTAGAATAAGCTGCATTGAAAGTGGGCATTGAGGCTCAAAAGGGCGCTTTTGATAGGATTGGGGCCCTGGTATAACGGCTCAGACAAGTCCAAGCATACAGCAAGGTGAGAAACGGAAATGCGGAGGACATCAGCAACGAGCCGCTCGATTGGTCTCGCTTGCTTCACATGCGAGTTGGTGTGCTCGCTCTGTATTTGCGCCACGAAGATCAAGAGCTAACTTCCACTCTAAAATTGATCTCTGACTTCGTATTCCGCATTTCGTACCTACCTCTAACTCGTATCATTTTCATATCTTCCATCTCTATGACCATGGGCCGACCAAATATCATCTTCGGCGCTGCCACTTTCGGCATGGGTTTTGATGACCCACAAACCGTATCGGAAGTCCTCGACTTGTTGAAGAAGAATGACATCCGACATCTTGACACAGCTGGGCGATATCCACCTTTAAATCCCGGCTTATCCGAGACTCTCATTGGCCAGGCCGACGCCGCGCAGAAAGGGTTTGTGCTGGACACAAAAATCCTGGCAGGTCCGGGCGACGGTAGTGGTGAGCTTGAATCGTCGGCTATCAACAAGTCTTTGGCCACCAGCTTGCAGCGTTTGAAGGTCGATTCTGTATGTATTCTCGATTGAAGATGAGGATCAGAATGTAAAAAGAAGTGGATTGATTATTTGCTAACAAAGGATTGAGGTCAACGTCTTGTATTGCCATCGGCCAGATCCAACAACGCCACTTGTGGAGCAGGCGTTTGCACTAGATCAACTGTACCAACAGGGAAAATTCAAATCGGTCAGTTCCCCCATCTCTATTCATACTCCTCATCAATCCTTCTGAAGAGATAAAATACTAACACCATCTCGGTGGTAACAAATAGCTCGGCGTCTCGAACTTCTCACCAGAACTTCTTCAAACCTTCCTACAACTATGTGAAGAGCATGGCTATGTCAAGCCGACAGTTTATCAAGGTGATTACAGTGCGATCACTCGTGGCATGGAGAAGAAACTTCTTCCACTGCTTCGCACTAACGAAATTATATTCAACGCATTTCGGTAAGAAAAAAAACTCCCAAACACTCCATAAGTTTTAAACTTGATGCTAAAATATCTCCAGCCCCTTATCCAGCGGTTTCCTCACCGGCAAAGCCACCGCCGGGACGGCAGCGGGAACCCGCTTGGGCGATGATAGTCCCCTCGGGAAAGCCCTCCAAGGAATTTTCAAAACGGACGAAAATAATGCTGCTGTAGAGAAGCTAGGCAAAGCAGCGCAGGAAGCAGGGATACCACTCCATGAAGCTGCACTGCGCTGGATATTCTACCATTCGGCGCTGGGGGAGAGTGATAGCGTTATTCTTGGTGCGAGTAAGACTAGTCAGATCCAGTCTAATTTGGAGAGTATTGAGAAGGGGCCTTTGGGGCCGGGTTTGGTGGAGATTTTTGAGGAGGTTTGGGAGAGTTTGGAGGGAAAGAGAGGGGAAATTATTTAGCTGGTGTGAGGGGGTTCTTGGTAAGGGGAGGTATGATAGGTTAGGAGCGAGCCCCCCTTTTTTGTCCTCGCTTAGCACTGGCCTACTCAGGTCAATGTATCGCAATTCAAAACTACAGCAATTAAGAATCAAGTATTTCACAACCGAATAATTGTTTTTGGAAAGTGAGCGGCCCTACTTACTGCCTGTATGAAGCAACCGCACTGCACAACAACTTAGTTTAGATCAACATACAGACGTAGGGTTTATTTATCAGCCTTATCTCTCTCGCTAGTTTACAGGGACTTGCGTTTCCTGCACGCTGTAACTTAGTGAGTATCCCATAAAATTCAGCGGCGATGAATAATATTTATCAATTATGAATAGAAGTAATTCACTACCGACCTATAATTGCTCTTTAACGAATCCTAAATCTTTTAAGCTCAATCTCCCCATTCTTAAGACATCTACTTACCTCGTCTCCTACAAGGCCAACAACAAAACATGTGCCTACGTGGATATAATGATCCTCGGTTTTCTGCAGAAGAACAGGCGGATTGCAACTATTGAGAATGCAAACTAAATCCCCTTTTGCCATGGTTCCTGGGCCCAGTCCTGGATATCCTCCCTCAGTCTGGAACAACATATGATTCTCCAAAGTGAGCTGCAAAATGGGCGATGATGGTTATATGATCGTGTATCATCCCAATAGCTCCTAGGTCTTTCGGGGTCCCACAAATTTTCTTGTTCTGGGAAAAAGTTACGCTTAAACCAGTTCTAGGTAATACAGAAGGTGGTCTCTCATACTTTTTGAAAAATTTGATTCTTTCAAACTTTTATTTTTATAATATAATGTAATTTTATAAAATAAAGTTAATAATATATTATTACTAGTATAGTTATAAAATAAAGTATATTTAAAGTTATAGAGAAACAAAGTAGGTAAATATAAAGGAGAAGATCTTAGCGCCTTCGTAGCTTAACATAGGACTATAATCACGTGCCCGTGGCTATAAGCCCTGTTGTAATAGATTGAATAGTCGCGAGCTAGGGGAGGACAACCTCTCTAATGAACTGTTGAGCATTTTCTTTTGCTATCTGCTCGCATTCATGGCACGGTTCTCCGTTGTTGTGGGCATATCTATTCGCCATCCGGCATTGCTCTCAGATACGGCTTAATTCGATGCTGCGTGTCCAAATACGCAGTTCCCCGCCCTCTTTCGTGCCGTAAGATATGAGCTTTTAGCTGAAAGGGGAAAAGGGAAGAATAAGATAGCTACTTATAAAGCTGGAACCGTTACATAATACCGTGATGCTTAGTACCTACTTAGCTACTCAACATTTTCAATATCTACAACCCACATTCTCTGGTCTTCAACCACCTCTTTTGTTATTAATATCCGGATGCAATATTGCTTTGCATTCAATCCCGTCAGCCTATCCCCCCTAAAAATCCCATTATCATTTCCCTGATCAATCCATCCACGGTCCATTTTGATATCATAGGGTTCTGTAGGGAAATGCTGGCTCTTATAACCCCCCCTGAGGCCTTTAAATAGGGCGACGGGGTTGAACTCGATGTCAAATCCTAATTTCAGCACGAAGTAAGAATTGAGATGCACAAAGTTCTTTCTGTACCATAGTACTCCAGCAGTCCCGCATGATCCTGTCGGTAGTTTGAGAATCCTATCTTCATTGTTCCATTCGTTCCACGAGGTCACCTCAGAGACTTGATTTTCCAAACCGTTAGCAATAAATTTCAAAGGTAGTTTTCTAATCCAGAATCCATATAACCGATCCAAAGGCGGAATGGAATCCCAGACCTTCTGTCGAACATAGATTTGTCTGTGTTGGCTTTGTGGAATCAGTTCTGATCCGAAAACCCGGCTGTCCGTTCCGTCTTGCGGTACTCTGGCATACTGGTGTTTTTCTGGTAGAAGTTTCAAAAACATCCCTACTCGGCTGTCCGAAACCTTCTCCACTTCACAATCAAGTGCAGCAAAATATATATCCATCGCCCAGGCTATCATGGGAAGCTCTATCGACAAACCCATGTTTGTAACAGAGTATGGAAGTCGATTTAATCTGGAGTTTGACGAGACAATATTGTAGCAGTTACGAAAATCGAGAGGAGATTTCGCCAAAAGTCCTCGATATTTGTCATCAGCGCTGCTCCAGGCAAAGATGGAGTGGTCGTCCGAATGCTTCATAATCTCTTCTTGCAGTCGGATAAATGCTCTGTCGCCTTCGCCGTACAACATAGGCATATTAACACCAAATATTCCAAGAAGACTATAAGTAATATCTTCAGCCCTCGTTGTTGTTCGTTTAGAAGCCCAGGACATCCTTTTCGCCACACTAAAGTGCTCAGGATCCACACCTTTAAGCGCTTCGACATCGATGCCCGTTGTTACTGCGATCGTATCCATTAAGCATTCTTTTGTGCCTAGTTTACACCAGGCGGAGTCGTAGAATTCCATATTCAAAGGTGCGATAAGCTCTTGCAACGTCCATCCCCTAGTGAACCATACGCTCTTGCTGAAGCTCGAATCATTTGGTACCCCTGTGCTCTCTACATCAATCAAGTATGCGTAGCATACTACTGCATTTTGATACCATCGGTACATCGAATTGATTGACTCAGACAACTCGGCGCTGCTGGTCTTGTCAATACAGCAGGTATCGACCCAGACGTACTGCAAGTCGTCTTTCGCAGCCTGGTTACAACACAGCTTGAGTTTGATGTATCCAGTCTTCTTTATTGCGGTGGCGCTTTGCATATCCTGGAGTGACACCTCGCCATCCTGCCACCTGTGAGAAAGAATTGTGTACTTCGGGATACGGTCATCGGGAAACTCTTCGAGCTCTATATTGGTTGAGTTGAGTAGGCGCATAACAGCGAAGCGGTCCGATATCAAAGATAAGTAGTAGTTGTACAAGAGTAGCTGTGTTAATAAGCCGTATTTAATACGTATTCGTTTCTACCTTGAAGACAATGTATAAAACAATCATGCGGAGAAGATCGCATGTGTCGGTTGCTGTTGATTTTTTTTTAAGCGCTCTCTAGCCTTGCAGTAGCACACGGAACTTTTCCGCGCAGTCCTTCGCGCCCTATCCATCTTCATGAGGTACGATAACAAAGACGAGCGCTGGGAGAGGACGAATGTCGCCACGAATATACACGATACAAATTAAAGGGATGGGTCAACAGCTAGAGCTCTAGCTTCACCAAGTTTAAGTCTCTACTAGAATCTATAATGATGTATGTTTCTCGCGAAAATTACATAAATTCACAATAGTATATTTAATAATTAGATTATATTAGATATAAAGCCATTAACCGATTTTTCTAGCTTTACTCTATCTTTACTTAGGTAAATATATCACAGGTTTATTATATTTAAAACTACTAAGCTTTATCCTAAGTATCTTTACTTGATTTATATTCACTACTTAAGTTGGCCTTCTAGTCTGCTTATTCGTAATAAAATCGACTTCCGCAAGTGATAGAGTATTAAAAAAAACAAGAAATAAAGAAATATAGAATTCTCTATTATAATAGACTCTGATATATCTTGATACTAACCCTAGACAAATATAGACGCTGAACCCCTATAACAAACTCTCCCAGGAACTTTAACTAGAGAAACATCGCTAACAATACAAAAGAACTCAAGACAATATAATCCTTCCTATATCTATAACTTATCGACACTGCCAAGGTAGACAAAAAAACGTGATAACAATGAGGAAATACCTATATTATGCAATTGGTTAGATATAAACAATCTATAAAGTTTACTAACTCGCGGGTAGATTATCACTCACATCCCAATTAATAAGGCACCCTCAATGTAATGAGATCGTCCATCTCGAATTAGAAAAGTCGCGACTAAAACAGCCAGGAACAAAACAGCTGCCTCAAATGTGTTGAAGCATAACGTCATTGGTTGCCCAACAATCCAGCCTAAAATAACCAAAGACGGAGTAACGAATAAAAAAAATCTCCAAATTGCAGATGATAACTACACCAATGGCAAAATCAAGTTTGCCCTTCATCGCTGTATTAGCTGTAGTAGCATATGTAACAGCATTGCCTAGAATCGGGATGATAATAAAACCAGTAAAGGCCCAACTGACATGGAATGTCTCGACAATTCCGTCGATACTGTCAACAAGATAACTAGAGCATACTGCAACTCCGACGGTCGCTATTATAAGAACAATGCTAGTAGCCCAAGGGCCTAGCCCCGGCCCCTCAATTTCTTCTTCTACAAAAAAATAGGTATGGCTTTTGAACATAAAATAGAGAAATATAATATAGAATATAAGGAGTAAAATCGAGGCGTTGTAAGACAAGACTAAGACATTATGCTCTGGATCTAAAGATTCCAAAGATGCAAATGTAGAGCAAAGGGCCGACGGAACGATAAACGATGCGAATGAAACAATCATTATGGAAGACATGACCCTAATCAAGCCTGTATTGAACGTGACATTATGTTCGCGCAGGCTAGCATTGAAAAGGCAGCTGCCAAGAATCTCGGCGGCTGTTAGTAAAGGGGTGTGAGTGAAGGCGGAAAGGGGAGACCTTACCAGGAGAGTTGATGACAGGACACTGCCTACTATGCCTAACTGCACGAAATGGATTTTTCCTCTTTTTAGGGCAGTGATGCAGACCTAACCAAACCGGCACAGGTTAGTTGTATATACCGTAATATAATACAGGAGCGCCCCATAATCATCTTTATTATATTGTTAAAGGTCGTATTAATCAATACTCCAGCAATCTGGCCTGCCATTGCCGATAGGTCATTCGTCGAATAATTTAATGTCGAGGTAAGTGAGAAGATAGCCAAAAAGTTGAGGATAAAAACCGCGATCGGATTCCAGTTTAAGGCGCCGGAAATGATACCGAGCGGCATAAAAACTAGGAGAACATTGGTGTGGCTGTAATATAACGTCCTCTTTACTGCTTTCAGTGCTTTGCCAGCATATTTTAGGCCGATGGCCCAAGGTCGACATGAACTGCTTGAGGCTTCGCTGCGCGATTCGACATCTTCTGTCCTCGGCCTAGCCGGCGACTCAGCAGGGCACATAGCAGGAAGTCGTCTGAGTTAGAGTTGGGATAATGATATCGCAGCCTTCGAAATCATTTACTTCATGGGCTGGAAAGGAGGTGACTGGCAAGGAAACGTTGTGATCGCCTTCTTCTTTTGATGATGTCGCTTTGCGCATGGAAATTGGGCACCAGTTTTCTGGGCCTCAATAAGGCAGCGACTCGGGTTTTCGGNCCCGCGCTACTGTAACGAATAAGCACTCTGCACTGAGATTTACTAACCTAATAAGCCCGCTTAATTTTCAGTACAACTTTGCTGAGGAACTTTGCAGACCCCTCCTAAAATAATTCGCAGCCTAAGGATACATCAAGTATGTCCGTTTTAACGACTAGCCTAATTAATCCTATCTTTGCAAACTCCTTCGCGATCTATTCCTCCACAAAGGGTTCGAGAATAGAGCACAGCCTCTCAAATGCTGCTGCGAGATTGTGACTAAGGGCGAATTTGTAGAATGTGACATTTGTTCTGTATTACGTCTTCTTTTGGCTGTTGCAGAGCCAAGCACGGCCTAGAAGAAAATAGAAATATCGCTTGGGGTCTACCTAAGAATGTTTTCAATTGCTTACTTCTCATAGATCTTTGAAATCTCCGTCGGCGGTGGCGTCTCCTCGTGATTCGTGTTACGAGCAACTGGAGGTGGAGAAATGTTCTTTTTGATAAAGAAATGCTCAGCTAAGTCATATAGACCCTCAAGGTCCAACACAACCAAGTCAGCACCGATATTCTTTGAAAACTTCTCAATGGTTACTCTCTGAAATTCCTAGCCGGCGCTCTCTTTTCCAGGAAGTCTCAGAAGGATAGCGTTGTGTGTGAATCCCATAAATGTATTCTCAACAGATAATGATGCTTCTTTCAAATAATCAGTCAACTTCTCGTACATGCAAGACTCTAACTCATACAAGTCTGGTAGTTGTGTTTAACTTAGCCCAGCCTCAATAGTAGAAGAGCTACCCCGAATAATAATACGCGCTTCATGTTTTTCAAGTTCTGACGCGAGTTTAACACAATTTTTGAGAAACCAAGGGGGAAGTCTGGTAGCAGCCATCCCGTCATGGTTGGTATTAGTCATATTTGTAGGATATTTGAAGGTTTCTCTGCCTTTATCGATCCAGACCTGGATCCGCAGACGGGACTGGGGATATGAAAGGGGGGATTTAGGTAGAGGGAAGAGCTCCCAAAAGGATAGAAGTTACCAAAAACAAGATCTGATGAGCTTTGGAAAATGACGGCAATAACGCAGCGCTCTTCTAGCATTTCAAGCTCAAAGCCTTGCTGACATTGTGTTGACTCATAATGGAGAGCCGCTCAGGCATTAGCCAATTGTTGTGGCTACACAAATCCAAGGAGCCCCAAAATGTCTCTTGTGGATGGAAAGCTTCTTCTGACGTTTCATCCAAGTCAACCTAATATCTTGCAATTCCTTTTACTTCTAGGTTTACACGGGAAATCCAATTTCTTCAGCCTATCATTACGCGCCTTTTTAGTTTGGTTATATCCTCACCGAGAGCCCATAATCTGCCTTACTGAAGCAGGATCTTGATATTTCTTGACAACAAGGCAGAATTTAAGGGCATTTCTTGACAGATGACAATGACTACCTGCGTGGGGTTGGGGGGCAGCAATTTGTACAACAATGAGGATTTGATCAAGGACAAAGTGTTCATGTGTTCATAGACTCGGAGCCTAAGCCCATAAAATGATGCTGTGTAATCGGTGTGCCTGTGAGGGAGGGGGCTGGCCCAGGTCCCACTGCGACAGAACCCCAACTTGTATGCATTGGCTAATCCTTGCACACCCCTTCAACTCAATTGGCGATATGTAAATACACCACACCGCCAGAATCAATCCCAGAGTTCTCGCTCGCCTCACTTTTAAGTATTGAAATAGATCTCCCCGCATCTTCCGCTCCTACCCTTCAGGAGAGGTGAGGAACAGTAGGCTCTTAGGAGAGGAGAAGGAGGGAGTGGCACTTTTATTATAAGGAGAGGAGAGGAGAGGAACACCTTAATCTTAAGAGCGGAAACAAAAGGAGGTGGCAGGAGTAGGAGGGCGTAGCTAACTATCGATTTTTTTAACCTCGAGCCGGAAAAAGCGGTTAAAAAACGCTAAAAGCGGTCGAAAAGCCTCTTGTCTTAGGCCACCTGTTTCTCTCCTGCGCCTAACCAATCAAAGGAGAGGAAAGGAACACCACTACCCCTAGGAGAGGAGAAGGTGGGAGTACTATAATAAATCGCGGGCGAGGGACAGCGAGGCGCACTCGCTAGCAGGAGGGAGTAGGAGCGGGTGGGGAAATCCATTCCACTGCATTTAATGAACCCCCTCTTTTCAAAATCTTCCACGATTTGGGAGAAAGAAAAGCGAACCCTTTTTTGAGTGAATTGGTACAATGAAATGAGGAAGGATTGCCTTGTTTGATTATTTGTAGTTTGCGCTGAACGATAACTGCGCACTTGGCACGCTGATTGCGCTGAGGGTGCTAAGCGAGAGGAGGAAAAGGGGGGGGGGCCAAGAATGTTATTTACCCCGTAACAGCTTCCAGAAAGGACATCTAGTGATAGCAATTGCTAGGAAACATTTTCCCAGAAGAAAAGGAAAATACTAAAAAAGAAGTCGGCCATAATCGATAAGGCACACGAGCTTGCAGAACGATGCGATGTTAACATAATGTTCAGTATTCGCAGCCTCACTAACAGCCTTGCAATTATTTCACTCTAGAGTCTTACTATTGAATGAGTAGTATTTCAGTCTTCGGACTTGTGGAGATTAAATGAGTAACTGTAATAGCTCAGGAGGGCTGTTATAGAGGAGTAGCAAGCTGATTAATTATAGGCCTGTGTATTGTTGTGATTGAATACGAGATGAGATGCGCACAATGTGTAAATCCGTTTAGTTAAAATAAAGCGGCAGTAAGACAGAAGATTTAGTCCGAAAACGGGAACGGAAATAGACGAGCGAGCGAGTGTAAAAGTCGTCCTCTCATTCATCCATCCTTTATGAAACGAAGGACTTCAGAACTTTAGAATTTGAGAAATCTAGATGTGAGGTCAATTTCTGTTGCTAAAGGTAAATTTAGATAGGAGGCGATGCGGGGTAGGGGGTCCGTTGCCTCAGAGTATGGAACTTCGATTGTCTTGTGCTCGTATTTAAGATCTGTAGCCAGGAAAGTTTTTGAGAAATTATTGTTGAGACTAGATCCCTTTCTTTTAATACGCTCCTCGATTCTGTCGTTGGCCACAATTCTGCGACTCCAGCCAATGAGAGTTCAAAGTATTGCTTCTTCGACAGTCAAAGCTTTGATTTACTTCTCAACTACTATTTCCG
Organism: Cudoniella acicularis; assembly: GCA_013054445.1. Taxonomy (NCBI): domain Eukaryota; kingdom Fungi; phylum Ascomycota; class Leotiomycetes; order Helotiales; family Helotiaceae; genus Cudoniella; species Cudoniella acicularis. The sequence continues at coordinate 3,475 of JAAMPI010000755.1, read as the reverse complement.
ATGGAAAATATCGTCTACAAACCGACCCTTTATCTTCTATCTCTCGCAATTCACAATTCCATAATAACAACAAAATTCTTAAGTGCTGTACTAGTAAATAATTATTTGCATGAATTCCAAAATCAATATAAAATACTACGCTGCAACCAACTGTATTGTCCTTCTCAAAGCCTTAATGTCCTCATCAACACGACTCCTGCGGAGGTCCAATTCACTTTTTTCTTTTTCTAGCTCCACCAACTTCAATTCGAGTCCACTGATATTCTCAATTGTGGCCATTTCTCCAACTTCACCACTGAGTTTCGTGCTCAAAATCTCCTCTATCGTTTGTTCGGGAATTTCAGAAGTTCTCCCTTCGGACCCTTCCCTGGTGACCCTGTCAATAATGGTCGACAAGGTATTGTGACGAGTGCTCATATGCACATCCCTGTTTCTCTTTCTTGGAAACCCCTTCCTAGCCCTTGGACACGACTCCACTGGGCAGAGATACCTTTTGGCATCGTGTTTGCCGTGCTTCTCCGTCTCATGGCGGTGAAGGCTGGCTTTGTCGCCGAAAGCAATTCCGTTGCAACTCAGTTCTTCGCAAACGTATGGCTTAGTGTGCTTCTCACAATGCTTTCTAGGTCATTGTGAGAGCGTGTTTCATGTATTTTCTAAGAGTTTTGCTTACCTCAGATCGGACTTTCTAGTGAAGGTCTTATTAAAATACCCAGTCCAATTGCAGGTAAATGGTAGCGTGTTCATGTTAAAGTCCGTACTCTCCCAATATTTTCCGGACGGCGAGATGTTTCCGATGCTCTGCATCTTCTCGGTCTTCTTCTCTTGATGTAATATTGTGATATCAGCCTGACGGTCATCAATTTCCCGATCCATGATTGCTTTGGATTTTAGTATGATACTTGTCTTTTCCAATCATGGCCATGCTTACCAAAATCTTGGGTTTCAAACTGAAGCAATGGGCCACTGCTCTCGGGTACAGAGCGTATCTGCGACGGATCTAAAAGACCATCAGGCTTCAACTTCAGGCTTCCTCCTAACGTTGGAAGCCCCGCTTCACGGGAAAAATGCCTACTTTGCAAAAGATCAAAACCCCAACTGCGATCGCTATAATCAGAAGTTAACTTCCTTCTTATCACTTCCTCTGTAAGTAATCCGATGGCAGGTAAGGCCCAAGGTCCAGAGTTAAATTGGAGTCGGGTTGAATATCCTATCTCAAGTCAGCCCTTGCCACCTTGCGACTCTACTCCGTAGGAAGGGAGAGAACACCTACCTCATAAAATATATTTTATTCTCTGTCTTGATGAGGTGTCTTAATTCCGAGGCCATTAGATAATTAGATCAATACTGGGTTGATGGATATGGCTTATTCCAGAATTTTGATTAACCGGTGCTGATCCACGAGGTCGTCTTGCTAATCAGGATCTTCCTAAGGCCAAGTTGGGTTGAGTTTGATGTGTTGTGGAAGCTCGGTACTCCACTGTAGGTGTGTTAGACTTTCGAACCATACCGTTCGAGTCACGCATGGGTAAACCAAAATATAATCTCTTACCTTTCATCTTTGCCTATAGAAGTCGTCAGGCTCATCCCACAAAAATTATGAATGACTGAGAGTATGAGAAATCAAATAACTACAACTCGGAACATTTAAATGTGCTCGCGGAACCAAATAGTCAGGTGAAACCACTCACTCATGCTCATACCCTCATTCAGCTGCTCATATTCTGGACCCATTAGGTTACCAAACTGGTAACTGTCATCCGGAAGCCAATCGTGTAAGGTCATGATTCTTCGTAACAGATATCTCATCAATTCTAAGATGTCTAGTAAGCAGTCCGCGCGAGGATACGACCTACTCAGACAAGTCGAGTGACGAACGATGATAAGGAAACTCAGTTCACCTTGAAAAAGATGTTGCTGTGGTGTCGGCTGCTTGAAATTGAATAGAAAGAATGAGCCAAAGATGACAGCGAAAGACGCACTAATGTATTGGGAAGCTTGGGGATGAACATGAACCCGAAAGCTGCCTTAATTTGCCTATTCTGCCCAATTTTCTTTTGGGCTGACAGAATTGGAAGCGAACCTACCACAAACCGCTCGCCCACAACACCTCAAGCCACCAGATGCAAGGTGGCAGATAAGGCGGATTTGGGCGATTTTGTGCAGGAATTTAAAGAAGTTGGTTAGATTTTCCCTTCATCCACACTCTACAGGCACTTATTTCCTAAGTGTACTATTTGGCACCTTTCCGCCTATTCCTTGACCACTGCCACACCTTGTATTGCTACTCTAGAAATCCACGTGAAATTATTTACTGGCGCCGTCAACTATTATTGTGGCAGCAATAGATTGTAGAATGGATGGTAAGATGGGCAGACTGGAACGAGGAGAGTTGGCGCTAGAATAAAAAGTGGTACTGACATTAGATTTGACCAAAGTTAAGGTTAGCGTACCACCCGTATTTCAAAAATTACTCTAGTATTTTTAAAAAGTTTACAGTGGAGCCTTCGAGATATAACATCTTTATGAAATTTGTTTTTTGAGGAAAGGTTTGTCTCCCTAAGACACCTATGTCTTACACAGGTAAAACTTTCTAAGATGTTAAAGCATATTCTTTTGCATGATCTTTTATAAAATGCTTGGCATAGAGTGCTGCATCCGATTCGTATCTCAGATTATTATTAAATGCAGCTTAAAATGATTTTAGTGTTCGAGCAAGCGCTTTTCTTCTACCATGAGAGTATTAAAGTTAACGACCTTTATAATATTTTACCTCATATAGTTTCGAAAAAATGCATAAGATTTTATATGAAATGAGCTATGCAGTGGGAAATTGTCTCCTATATTTTGGTTCTTAAGCGCAATAAAATAAGTTCTTGTGGCTAAAGAATACTAGCATTTCGATGCTAGAATTTTATAGGGTTCAGTATAAAACTAGGCACTATGAAAAGCATTTCTAAATTACTTATTTATAGATAATGCTTATTACTATAGCTTGCATAATATAGGCAAATGCCGACTATAAGAAAAAGATCGAGAATTTCGATAGTCTGAGATAAACTGGTTCTATACCAAATCTCGTATACGTGATATATAAACAAGCATGCTAGTTTTATATATAGAGTGAATTCCCTCCTAAAGCTAGATTATATATATGCCTTTGTCACGACCCGGGATCATGTGATCAGTCACGAGGGGGCCGAGGGGACGAAGGGGCGAGGTGAGCTCGTCGGCTTGCCGACATCTCGGTCCCTTATCACCACGACCTATATAGCCATATAGCTTTCCTATGTTAGAGCGTGTGCTCAACTCATATTCTAATATCATCACTTGATTAGGATAACGCTCTACTAGAACCTGCTTAACGCTTCTAAGGCTAAGTAAACCCTGTTCACGTGACATCGAGATCTTACGTGATAATAGAACGTTATACTTTGAGCACCTCTTTGCCTTAAAGCATATAAAGCAATCAATACTA
>JAAMPI010000754.1:0-26636 GCA_013054445.1 Cudoniella acicularis | reverse complement strand
TCGACGAACTCGGGCTAGAGTATATCTTTATAGAAGATAGGTCAAAGGTCTATACGGGGAAGGCCCGCTTACCCTGCCTATAACACGGTATTCGTGGCTTTTCCTAGCTACCTTGTTCACCTGATCTAAACCCGATTAAGAAGGTCTAGCGATAGATAAAAGAAGAGCTAAAGAAATTGCTATATATACCGAAAAATAGAAGAGGATATATATAGGGAGCTTTAAAAGCTCTAGGATTAGGTAGATCTACGTGACTTTTAGTACTATACTAAGTAATTGACATATAAAATCGAGGATATGGTTAAGGTATACGGATTAACTACTATTAATTGATTCGAATACTAAACTTCCGATTAAAATAATATAAATTATAATTATAGTGAGTTTTAGAAGTAAGGGGGTCATTTCCATAGTTCTCGCTTAAGTGGGCCGCTAGTGGTGGCCCCTACTCTTACATATCTGCGATATAAAAATAGTATAGCGACCTTCATATCCTGGCTCACTGAATCAGCTATAAACCTTGGTTACGAGCTGGATGTACCGGGATTCGGTGTTAAACAGTCAAAATTCAACACAGCGAGAAAAGCACTATTGAAATCAACGATATAAGTGACTGTAGGGCAACTTTTGGACCAAGAAACGTATCTCGCAGACCACCTTCAAACATGTGTTCCACGTGGAGTTGTTAGCGCGGCGAGACTTGCACTGGAAGCACGCAGCAAGTGTCGTGACTAGTATAGATCTACCTTTGTTGAGACAGAAAAGTCTGTCTCCGCCGCTCTTAATAAAGAAAACCGTGGCCACGATTATTTCATTGAGGTCCTGGTCGCCGTGTTGGATACCCTGAAGCCCAAATTCGAGGCAGTGGAGACCCTACCGAACCAAAAACCACCAAGGTTAAAGTCAAAATCCAACATCTTCGAGCTCCTAAAAGTGGAAGATTGTGCCGAGGTTGATGATGTAGGACTTTCTGATCTGAAATTGTATCCATGGAAGCTCATGGTTCGTCCTAAAAAGACAACCTCACAGCAAAAGCCTTCCGATCCAGAAACAGGTTGGAATTTCAAAGCATACTGTCCCTTCACATATTTCAATAGCATCAGGAAACACGTGGAAAATCTGTGGATTGGCTATCGTGATGGACAAGTGGATTTGATAACAGCTTCAATGATCACCGAGGTTGCCTTTCACGCAATGGAAAATATTGAACGCGAGACCTTGTTCTCTACGCTTGACGGGTTTTAAATGAACCTATTGATTGTTGCCTCGCGATTTTATAAAGGCTGTTGTATCTTGCGAGAATTTACGGTTCAGTCGAAGCCTATCGGCCCGGGTCCGATGAGGGATATTGCCCAGTGACTGTGCATGGGTATGAAAGCACATATCGACCATTGGGTAACTGAAGAATATCCCATGTCGAAGGTCCTCCGTCACGCTTATGGAACCTATGACCCGTCTAGAAATCGAGCGACAATATCCGAGTGGGAAAAGTATTGTGGAGAATGCACAATACTGGCGCATATACTTCCCGACACCGCATTAGTGGACAGAATGGGATTGCTTGGGTATGATCTCAATCTCCTAATTCGTGATAAGGTTACAAATACCGTGGCAAGATTGGGATACTCAAAGGCATCGAATGAATATGGGACTACCAGTTTATGACTCTGCTTTGGGGTCCAAATACTCTTGGATATACATTTGACACTTCGTGCCAATATTACTTGCCCTTGCAAACATATGCGAATAATTGCGAGACTGTCCAAGGCGATAACAGCGAACCATGCAAAGTTCCTCAACACCCCGAGCATCAAAGCCCTCAACCGCGAAAAATGGAGATCTGAAGATGAGAAGGACTTGCGAGGTCTAGCATATTTATTGGATGGCGTTGAAGAAGACAAACTTGGAAAACTTGAGGCTCTTTGTAACGAAAGGCAAGGCCAGCAACAAAATGATGCGGAAAATGTTCCCGACACCCCATTTTCCCAGAATCCTGTACTTTGCGGTATGACCTCTCTGGCCCATTACCTGAACTTGCAAGAGGAGGGAATGCGTTCTGCTGACACCTGGTAGTCTATCATGCCTATGGCACACTTATACAATGCTCTGAAACGGAACAACTACTCATCAAGTACATGGCCACGGATGGAAAAGCTTATTAAAATCCATACCGAAGAATATATATTCTACGGCGACACCCCTACCGATTTCCATACATGCCATTCGAAAACCCGTCTTAACAAAGGCCTTTCTGCCAATATGAGTATCCCGAATGCAAGATCCACCACGATCGCTACCACGAGGAAACGACGAAACTTTGAAGACAATTTAACTCCACTATCACATCTTCTTCGAAAAAGAGTGACGCCTCACGTTGCGGGAGACGAACCGGATCTCATAACTTCCGTGAATCAGTTATTCATTGCTGAAATAAAAGTCAAGGGGAAAACGCCTAGTAATGAATCAGGCCCATTGAAATTGCTTCAATTTGTTGAAAACAGCTTTTCGAAAGATCTACTAGGAATCAAATTCGACTACTAGACCTTCAATGATGAGTGTCTCCAAATTCTGCGACTCCTCTATGCAAGATTTGGTACCATTTTCGAAAACATATTTGGCGGTTACAAGAAGGGAGAAGCTGCCTCACTCTTTCACATTGCCGAGGACATTATAATGTTGGGTATACTCGAGGATCAGATCACTGGGGAAACAACGGGGAAGGTTTATCTCCAGAAGGCGGCCAAGATATTACAGGATGCGATTGGGAGGAAATGAGCACCGAGAAGCTCCAAACTATTTCGATTTGAATATCTTCCCTACAAGCTGAATCCAAGTTTTGATAGCCTGAACAGAGTGAAAATATTGGAACATTTTCTGCGTATATCTGCTAGAGAGGCTGTGTATTTCTCTGGGTGTCATTGGCAGCTGTACAGCCTTGAAATGTCACTGCAAAGCTCTTATTGGGAAGAAAGCTCCTGGCGTTGGGAGGTGCTCAGCCTCATAATTGCTTCTTCCCGTGTCAACCAGCCTCGTCTTTTGATTCCGGGCGGGATTCATTTTTGTATCCTGATCTGTCGCCAGTGTCTGTGCTAGGAAGCCAAGAGAGTCTGATGAATTTCATTCTATTCGACGGAGTCTCTTGCTTCTTTTGCAATTGGTGTCGTGAAGCATGGATCCCGCAAGTGTTCTTGGCCTGACTGGCGCTTGCATCTCGATCACTCGCAATGCCGTTGGCTTCATCAGCGGTCTAAGTGACATACGCACACGATACAGAGAAGCGGATCTGAATATAGAAAATGTCAATACGCAAACAGATGTGCTACGCGCAGCGGCTGATCGGCTGCAAGCATGGTTGGACCGCCGGGCTTCAAGTTTGAATGGGGAAGAACGAGATACCATCCAGCGCTCATTGACAGCTACAAGAAACTTGATTGAAAGGCTGCGAACAGAAGCAGATGGGACATTACAAAGAGGATCACGGATTGCGAGGTGGGAGAGGATGAGATTTCTATGGGGACAGCAGAGATTAGATCAGTATCTCGTTGGGATCAATAATCAGATTGCGGCCGTGAATATCTTTTTGCAAACTCTCAATCTGTAAGCATTCTCCTTTTTGTCGAGACTTTTCTGCTCACACATCACAGGCCTGATATCCATACACGCGCAGCGAGCCTCCGATCCCAGTCTAGCATGTACACTCTCAACAATGCCATGCTCTCAGCTTCATCGATCTGCTCCGACATTTCCTCCATAACAAGCACGTTGTATCTTGGATCAGACGATTCGGATTCCGACTTTGAAAATGGCAATAACACCTCTAGTCCACCCCCACGACCCAACCGCATAGCAGGAAGGGCTACTCCAAATCTTGTAAACCGTACGAATCGCCATGATACTGGCCCTTCACCAGCTATATCGAGGCCTAGGCCACCTGAAAATGTTAATACCAACTCGAATCCACAACAACGATCAAACAACGCGACAGCTAGAACTACTTCAATTATGGATTCTACAGTTAGCCCTATTACTGGCGCTTCACGACTAGTATCAAGACGAAGGCAACCGAGTTCGCATCGGGAAATCCCAGGGCGTGCCAGGATCGGAGACCCGCGCCCTCCGGAGTTCACGCCACCACCCATTGTCGAGTCAAATCGACAGCCAAATCTACCCAGAGGGGATTCCGTGGATCAATGGCGAAGAGGTGTGCCATACGGACCAGGTGGTGGGGCCGGTTCCGGGTCTGACAGCGATAGAACAGAGATTGGAGATAATAGATCTTCAACACGTCGGCCAAACCATAACACCAGCCGTCAGCCCCTGCAAAGCAGGCCAAGCCAACCTATAGGCTCAGCAATGCCTTCTAGACCCGGGAATCCGATTACTCATACTTCGCAGCGACGTCGTGTGCGAACTGGCGGGAGGTATCCAGGCGATAGCTCATCCTCATCAGATGATGACCAACCACGTCGAAACGAAGGTGGGGGCGGAGGGGGAGGGGGAAGGGGACACTCGGGATTCCCACGAGGAGGCAACCTACCTGACAACGATGGAGATGATAGAAGCATTGCCGATAGTGTTGAAATACTTCGCGAGGGCCTTGAAGATTTAAGGTCTGAGCTTTCTAGTGAAAACGCCGAAATGAACAGAGTTAACATACAGAGAACATTTCGACGTCTAGAACGCCTCATGCGAATGATTCGCCAACTATTCGCCAATGAGCCTGGCGCTCCAGATCTGGCTCAGCTCGAGAGATTGTTCGAGGAAATCGAGCAGCTTCTTCCTGGCGATTTTCCAAGCCAGGCACCAACTGTCGTGGAAGAAAGGAGTCTCCACGAGGCCGCGAGGCAACTGGACCACCAACTCATCACGACACTCCTCCGACAAGGAAACGCGGTAAATGAAGAGGATAGCCAGAGAAATACCCCTCTTCTCTGCGTGAAATTCTCCGGATCCCAGACAAAGGTGACTTCCACTGTTCGCTGCCTTCTTGAAGGAGGAGCCAACGTCAATGCATTTTCCGTGAACGGTGACACTACCCTGCATTTAGCCGCGAAAGCTTGCCAACTAGAAGCCCTCGAATTACTTATAGATAGGAGGCCAGACATGAGAGCCCTCATGATCAACTTCAATTCCCGTGAAACGGCCTTACATCGAGCGTGCGCCTCAATACACTACCGCAAAACGCAAGCCATCAAAATTCTTCTGGATGGAGGGGCAAATATCCACGCCGTAGCTTCGGGCGGAATCACACCTCTAGACAGCGCGCTTGAGGCATTAGAACTCGCTGAGAGGAGGATTATAACGGCCGCAGTGCTTCCAGCAAAGGTTTCAGCGTTGCATTATCCGTGTGCCAGATGGAGAGCATGTGTGAATGCAATTTCAGAGCTGCTTTATCGCCATAACAGACCGACTCCGAGTAGGGTTTCGAGACGTGTTGTTAATAATACTTATTTGCTTAGGGGGTTGAGAGGGGCGGCGAATGAGGTGGAATTAGATGTTTCGGGGAATTTTAGGGAAGCGAGGGTTACTGCTTTGTTGATGAATGATGCGGGAGTTCATGCTGGTATTATTGAGCACTATCGGCTCCGTAATTGAGACCACGACTTACGGTACAGAAATTATAATGCTGGAAGACGCTATGAATGTAAACTTTACTAATTGAGTTCCGGGGTTTAAAATTCGAGTGATTCAGTATCTTGAAAGTTTGCTATTCAGGGAATATAGGTGCAAGCCCTCAGATCAAGGAGTGATTTATAATTTGGAGAGTCTCTTCGCTCGCTGGAACGCCTGATTTCGGCTGGCAAAAAGCAGGGTGACAACAATAACAACACTTGAAAATCATTCCGTGTTCGCGAAGTATCATAATAGTGAATGGTTTTTTTAATTTAACACCTTTAGTACGCCATTTTGGAGCAGTAGTAACTTTTAGAAATCAATTCGTGGCTATTTTGCTTTTGTGAAGTATTTTCGATGCAGCTAATGGAATTACCAAGACAGTATTCAATTTCGCAATACTAAGCTATTAAGCACTTGGGAGATATTTCCAAGCCCCTCTTCTCTAATAATTAGTTGATGATTCTAAGCTGTCGCATACACTTCACCAACTTTCAGCTCTCGATGATAGGCTATCACCCCTCCGGTCGTAATTATCCACGCCACAACTTCGGCCCAATATATTCTTCTTAACAATTGCTGATTTGTTAAAATTCGTCTACTATCCGTTAGCACTATTCGTCCTCTCGTCTGAGCTTCGAAGAATAATACTTACATAGTTAATCTCGCTCAGACTAATATTCAGAACTGGATCGGAACGATTATAACCACCTTGAATGGAGATGAGTGGACCAGGGACGCTGTTCCCTCCACCGGAAACCCTAATTTGCGCGCAGGAGACAAAGAACTGCGGGCCTTCTGTAGGGATGGAGGCGTAGTGGAGAGAGATATTCGCCGTTAGGGGTTGCGTATGGGATTTGGAAATTGACGGAATGTTTGTCTTATTGATTTCAGTATAGTTCTTATAAAGGTTCTAATAATATTAGTTAGTTCTAGATAAAGTTAAGATCTATAAAGATTCTTTATACTCTTAAATTAATTATAACTTAGATAAAGATTCTTTTAAGTCTTATCTAAACTACCAGTTATCTAAGTCTAATAATAATAAGCTCTTTAGATCTTAACTTATTGTGACATGGATCGCTAAGCTCTAGATCGCACTGCCCACTGGGCCAAAAGACCATAGTATTCGCCCGTAGGGTGAATACGCTTAGCACGCTATATAAGGCAAAGAATGCACTGTAGCCGAAGTCCGCCCGGGCACGTGACTAGTCGCGTGACTGTCACGTGGCTTCGGCTGATAACACGAACCTCCGGCGCCATCGCATTACATAATACCTGTTCTATAAGACTAGAAGGACTCTTTATATGACGTTAAATATAACCGTTAATTACCTTTACTTATAGCTATAATTTATATAGATAATAAGGTGTTTAGACGCTTATAATTATATAATTATAGTTTAGTTGTCACAGACCTGGTTTGACGCGTCCCCCTTACCTGACGCGTCCCCCTTGTCACGTGTCCTGGTCCGTGCTAGACTCACCTCCTGTATATAATGTCACGGAGTTGGTTCACGTGACCTGTTCTACACGTGACGGCGCTAGGCCTAGCGAGGATTCGGGTAGAGGTTAAATATATAGCAGCTTCTCTCTTCCCCTTCTTCTCTTCTTCGTCGATTATTCTAAGGAATAGAGCACTGTTTAGTTTTAGCTTCTCTTAAGTGCTCTATAACATATAAGGCCCCTTTAGGGCTACCTCTCTTCTTCTCTCCTTAGCTTAGTTTCTTCGTAATATAGCACTTCTTATAAATACGTCCCTACGTGATATTAGGGCCCTCGTGCCTTTATAGAGCTATAACATTTAAGATATTTAGTCTAAAGATAGCTATCTATAATTAACCTTGTTTTTTCTTAAATATATCCTTAGACTATAAGTCTATAAAATTATAAAACTTATTAGACTAATTTATCTCCTATTAAAAAAACTATTATATTGAAAAAATAGTAGAAAAGAAATCTACTAGTGTTTTTATAGTTGTCCTAGCTGTTATAGACCTAGTTTAACATATAGTCTTACGACTAAGAAGACTTAGACAGTATAGCGCTATATACGACAGGAGGCTACGACGTGGCCCCTGACCCCTTATCACGTGCCCTCGCTTAGCAGCACTCACCTCCTATATATATAGGCCCCTTCAGGGCCACCTCACTTCTTCTCTCCTTAGCTTAGTTTCTTCGTAATATAACACCTTCTTATAAATACGTCCTTACGTGACGTTAGAGCCCTAGTGCCTTTATAGATCTATAACACTAGCTGTCTCTTTTTAAGGGCTAGCTTAGGGGCTTCTATTAGTTATTATAGAAACTAGTAGCTATTAAGAACTAACGTAGTATTATTAATACTATAATTTTAGTTATAAGTATTAAGTATATCTTTAGTATTATTTAAATTAGGATAGGCAAAGAGCTATATATTATAGTTCTCTAGCTAGTTCTTCTATTTAATTAAATACTTCTAGTTTTCTAGCTTTTTTAGGTAGTTATAGCTAATAATACTCTTTACCTCTTATTCTTGTTTATTATTATTATCTACTAGTTTAAGTAGGTTACTATATAAGTACCTTTCTAGGCCCTAACCTAGTTTAGCCTAGTATACCTCTAGTAGATTAATATTAAACATAGGATATAGCCTTAAATATAAACTTAGAAGTTTAAGTTTATATACTAAATCTCTAATATATTTAGTTATCTTAAAGAGGCCTATATACTTTAGTCCTAGTTTACTTACTTTAAGCTTTAAGTTTTTTATAGAAAGTATTACCTATAAATATAATATAAAATATATATCTAGATAATATCTATTATAATACTTTCCCTAGTTAGCTTAAGCTTATATCTAGAGTATATAAGTTTCTTATACTCTTTTAAGATAGTTTTAACTTGTTTTTATATAGCTAGTACCTCTCTCTTAAGCCTATCTTTAGTACTCTAAAGAGTCTATAATAAACTTAGCTTATAGCTATAATATACCTAGAATAGTATATCTTATAATATAGAATATTTAAAAGTATTATATATAAACTTAGTAAAAGATAACTTTTAGACCTAACTATCCTTATTTTAATTATAATAAGTATAGAGATAGTTCTTAAGTACTTAATTCTACTACTTAGTCTAGCTATTAGTCTAAGGGTAATAGATAATAGAAAGGTTCTATTTATAATAAAGATAAAAGTAGAGTATAGACTAGAATATATTAATAAATACTATTTAGAGTCCTAAATAAGGAAAAGATTTTCTTTTAAAGGACTTATATAAGTAAGAGAGAATTAATAGTTTTATAATAAGTAATATAGTAAGCTATCTTTAAATATATATTAACTATTATAAGGATATAGCTAAAGGGCTTACTATTAGGATTTTTTGTCAGGGGTCTGGTCAGGGGTCTGGTCAGGACCGATCACGTGACCTCATATCGTATATATAACCTGGTTTCGGACCTCGTCTGAGCTCTTTACCTTAGTATTCTAAGTAATAGATCTACTTTACTATCAGTCTGTTATACTTTTTATTTTAGGGAGTTTAAGCGATTTCTAGGCGTTATAACTCCGCTTTCAGGCTTTTAAAAACGAAAGCTATCTCGATCACTTGAATATTATAAAATAACTAAGAATAATTAGAGTATAGAAAAGAATTAATCGTGAGTTTTAGAAGGTAAAGACACCTTTTAATAGCTAGCGTTTAAAAGTTTACGACTTTTTATTTTTGATTTACTAGTAAAATACCCTGAAAACACAGACTTAGCTGGCCAGGCTCGTTAAATGATCTGCTCAAATTTAAGCTTAGCAGTGCTTAGCTTATAGGTCTGTCCATTTTTGACTCACTTACCCCTTATTTCTCAAAGCCTCCCCGTTTTCAAGAGTTAAGGAGGCTCTCACTCAATTCAACCCCACCAAAATTATCACCTAATCTCAAGCCATCACTGAAACGTTAATCCTTACCCTAAAACCCGGAATCGACCTCGAAAACTCCTCCAATAAGACAGCGAGCGATGCATTCAAAAAACCAATCGAAACAATCAAAGCACAAAAAGGTTATGTGCGTTAATATTGGGTAAGTTGAAACCCGAGTGGAGTGGCGAGGGTGATGGTGAGGAATTGAAGATATGAGGCGAGGTGCGGTAGGATGAGATGTGATTTTGACGGAGGATAGGGCTATCAAGTTGAAGATCGCTCTGTGTTTCTTTGGTAGATTGGTATGTATTTCAAATCTGTTGAATTAGAACTGGAAAAGTTCTAATTGCTGAAATTTGTGGTACAGGTTGGGACTCCTCCGCATCGCACGTCGATTTCCTAAATTCCGCAGCATATAAAACCTTCGACAGTCGCCTGAACCAGGTATTCGATGTCAAAACCAAGACTCCTATGAAAGGTATCTCCCATTCCACTCTGAAAATTCGAAGAAAAAAAGAAAAACTAAAGCAAAATAGTCTACACGCGCTGGAACAGCGACGCAGCAGCTGCCCTAGAATCCCCGGTTACAGAAGTAGCATTCATGACGCTCTCTATTTCCGCTGGCGAAAAAGAGAAGAAAATAATTGATGCGGCGCCGATGGAGGATAAGTTTTCATTACAGTGGGGAAGAGCACCGGGACTGGCATTAGTTGGGGGTCGTCCTCCTTTCTCTTATTCGATCCCCTTGTTCATTTCTGATATTTGTAGTCCATGAGGTTATCCCGAAAGGCGTGGCGGCAGGAGAGGGTGACGAGGTGAAGCTGCATGCCGTGTTTGGATATGAGAGTATTGATAATCATATGCGGTGGAGGGAGACGCCTGTGCATGCGAAGATGATTGAGATTATAGAGGAGTTGGTGAGGGAGACGGGATTGTTAGATGCGGATATTGAGGGGAAGGCGATGCTTTATGTTAAATTTCAGAAGGAGATTTGAAGGGCGATTTAAGAAGATGTTAAAATAGAATAAATTAATAGAGGAAGCATATGCTTAGTATAAAGTCAATTTATATAAGACGAGTATTAATATGTTATATATTGAGAGCAGAAAGATGGTACTAAATATAAAAAGTAGTGAGACTATGTATTAAGCTATGAACTGTCAATGCCGTGGCCGTGGCGTGCTTGCTAGGAAAAGCAAAACAAAGGCTAAGGCTAGATGTGAACGAATATCCAACCAAAATACGACGATAGAAACCAGGTTATGTCCAAATCCGGAAAAAGTAGCAATGTAAAGATAATAGCTGAAACGGAGAATGACAAGGGCAGTGACAATACGTAAGTAAAGGGGTCCTTTATTAGACCTGTGTTTCGTGGGGAACTGGTCTGTCGCGCCACGTAAAATGGAAGGATAGCTGCCGCTTCATCTCAGAAAGCGGCAGGCAACGTAATTTCGTGATGAAAATTATACTTTGAATGCTGTCAGTAGGCTGTGGAATACGGTGTTGTGCGAAATACTGACAGGTTACTTCGTAACTTCGTTACTTGTGATGCTTCTTTTCTTTGCGACGTCGTGAAGACTCTCCCTTCGAAGACGAGTGAGTCTGAGAGGCGTGTTCGGACTGCCCAGACGTAGATGTGTATGTCGTTGGGCTGTTCTCCGAAGGAGAGAATCCTTCGCTGGCCTGGGCGTATTCTCCAGACCCATGGTAAGGCTGAGCATAGGCGTCATCCGCTGCATAAGACGCAGAATAATCAGAGGCTTGCGGTGATGACCCTGTCGTGGAGAACTGGGCAGCGCCAGGGTTGCCATATCCAGTTGGGCCGGCTTGCATAGACTTGGGGACAGGAACATATGAGGACTGGTTTTGTGGGCTACTCGGGTAGTACGACGATGTGCCACTTGTTGCTGTGATTGGTTGGGTATAATTTGAAGAGGGCTGGATGTAGTTTGAAACGGGCTCAGGATAGGTGGAAGTAGATTGGGGCCACGTCGGCGAGGGCTGCAAATAGCCTGAAGTGGCTTGATTGAATGTCGAGTAGGGTTGAGAATAGTGTGAAGCAGCTTGGTTGTATGCTGTGGGAATTGGAGTGGCAGCGGTGTTCCCATACGAAGACTCTGTGGAAGTTGCTAAGGGATTGTAGTTGTACGAGGACTGAGTTGATCCGGCTCCGCCATAGGCATGGGCGGTTGCAACTGACAAGTTTGATGCCGAAGATTGTTGTCCGCTGCCACTACTGCCACCATTACCTCCAACTCCTCCAGTTCCTCCGCCAACACGAGGTTGTACATCGCCATTGTGCCGCTTGTAACTAGCCAGGAGGTGGCCCTCGGAGTCAGGATGAATTTTCCCGATAAACCAAACCTTCACATTACACTCGACCGTATAAATCTTTGCGTAATTGAGCCGAGAATTTCCGTCCAATCCGTGACGCGAGGAGTCAGGAATCATCCTGATGGGCGTGCTGGTCAAGCCTTTGTCATATTCTCCGGGCAGGTATTGAGGATTTGTCGAAGTATATATAATCGTATGGTCGGCAGCATGGACCCCAGGCTTATTGACTCCTTGCCCTGTGTAGGTTATAATGGGCCTGTTTTCCTGTTACTAATCATCCAAGACGAATTGTAGAGGAGTGAAACTTACAAGCAGAGGCAGTGTCCCTTCTTCGGATGGAGGATGACAAAGCGTCGAACCTTTTCAAATTGACCATTATCCTCAACGAACGATCCGGTTGCAGTGGTGCCGCGAGCATTTCCTTTGGGTTCTGACCAAAGAACCTTGAGGACCTATTGATGATTAGCGGCGAATGGATGGTGATGCGAAAACTGAAGACAAAAAGAAAATCTCATACCCTCCCCCATTTAAATTCGTTTTGATGATGAACCTTGAAATCTATAACGTGTCAGAGAGAGCAGCAATGGTGACTGGCCTATACCCACGGGGATCAGGTTTCTCGAATTGGGCCTTCGGGTTCTTGGTTTCGGTGCGAGTAGAACTACTCTGTTGAAGACCAATCGTTGAGGTACTATCCTCTAGACTGAGCTGATCGAAGCCAGGGCCAAAATTGCCACTTTCTTCGGCTGTTGAAGTTCTGTAATTTTGCGAGACCGAATATTGCGGATTCTCGCTTGGCTTGGGGTCAGCGGTTGGCCGACTTCTAGGAATCGTTTTCGATTGCGGTTCGTCGTCGTATTGAAAGTCGTAATTGCCTTTCCGAGTGAGTTAATAATATTGCTTCTATCGGAACTATACCATACCGTTTTCGTCCAGACGATATCGCCTGTAACGACGAGACTCAGGATCCCATTCCCAGTTGCTCCAATTGGTTGGAGTTGCAGAGCCCGAAGCTGCCTTACCCTTGCCTTTTCCTCTATCCTTGATACGTGGTGCCATGATGGCTCGTTTGTTCACCTTGGGCAAAGATGCAAGTGCATTGCCTTCCTACCATCCGCACTGTCCTCCAGCTGGCTTATAAGCCCCAAGAGCGGCAGAATGCACCATGTGGGAAGTCACGGGTTTGAGGCTCAAGTTGCCGATTGTCGTGGCAGTACATGACACCCTCATCCTCATATTGAAGTTGAGTGAGGTGCGAATTTCGCGATGTGCATGGCCTTTGGCGTCCTTGAGTGGTCAGGGTGGAAGGATGGATGGGAGTTGATTCGCCTCAGGGGTCGCGATTCGTTTGGATCAGTAGGGGGCTGCAGAAGCAACGACATGCCTCCCATTGCAAATTACCCCTGCGAGGCGGTCGGAGGGATGCCCCGCGATGGTCGAGAAGGGATGGAGGAAGCCAACAAGCTAACAAGCCAATCAAAAGTCTGTGCGACCCCCCTAGTAATGAATGGTCTTCAGATCTGAATCATCATGAGCCTGAAGCCTCGGGGGTTGAGCCTCTTCCTCGTCTAGACTCACTCCTCTAATCTTAAGTGAAGCCTTCTCCCCAGCGGTAAGATTACTATCGACGTCTCCCAGCGCCCGGTCTTCTTCTCAACATATTTTCTCCTGAAGCATGGCATGGCATCCACGCGTGCCTCCGAAGACAGCCGGCGTGATGGGGACGGGTTAACGCATGATGTCGACGGGACGATGATAGAAGCAGAGCCAACCATCAACTCACCCCGAAAACAAATATCACTGTCGGCACCAACCACTTCAGTCCAGAGCTTCTCCGACCATCATGCTGGCTCCTCGGGGAGGTCAATCCCATTGGGTCACGTTGAAGCATCCCTGCTTACCAATCAGGGTTCGGGTGCAGACCTCAATTTTGACAGCATCGGACACTACATTAATGCGCCGCTTTCATCACGTAACCTTAAAGATCCTGCGACACTCTCTCCAAGCGAGAGTTGGACACGTGTTAAGAACGGTGTGATGCCCAACCTTCTTCCACCTTCGAAGGCTTGGGCTGCAAC
Source organism: Cudoniella acicularis (assembly GCA_013054445.1). Lineage (NCBI taxonomy): Eukaryota > Fungi > Ascomycota > Leotiomycetes > Helotiales > Helotiaceae > Cudoniella > Cudoniella acicularis. The sequence goes on along the minus strand of JAAMPI010000754.1, from coordinate 12,715 downwards.
GGCAAATGAGACAAACCCCGCGGATACCCCACCATTATCAGCTCATGTATCAGTTCGAATCGAGTCAACTACCGGAGAAAGCGCCATGGAGTGTTCCGATATTCACACTGAGGCTCTTGGCCGACCTACCCGCTTACATGTGACGCCGGAGGAGGGGGATGGCAAAATCACAACCCCATCAGATCTATTGTGGCAACAGATCCAAAGGCTACGGGTTGATAATTGGAGTTTGAGGTCCGAGATTCACGAGAAAAGGGCAGAGCTACGGGCACAAAAGAATCACAAGACAATCGCTGAGGATGTACTATTTCAACGCTTCAGAAAACAGCTACTTCTTGGGTGTAATGCGGAGATTGACTCTCCGCTGCATGATGCAAAATCTATTGCGGAACTGATGGAGGAGTATCAGGCATTACGAGATGACTATGGACCGTTGGAAGATGAATGTAATAATTTGGAGGATGAGCTTACTGGGCAGGAGTTTCAACTTGCAAGGAAGGAAAATGAATTCTACAGGCGTTCTGGAGGCACACAAAACATATATGAGAACGCGGGAATTCCTGCTAATGATACGAATAGTCGACACCCCGAAACAACTGGGACTCCCGGGGTATCGCCAGAGGAAATGAGAAATTTAGAGCATCATCCTCTAGTACCTATCTTTCTCTCAAAACTAGGAGAATTCGAGATACTGTGCGAGCAGTTCGAGGATTTGGATTATGAACAGGAGGCGTTGCAGGAAGAAAAATTAACTAGGGAACGAACAGGACGAGTTCTGGACTCCCACGATCAGGATACTTTGGATAACTGGAAAGCTGTGAAGGACGAAATGACAACGAAAATTCGGGTCCTTGAAATAGAAGTTGAAAGAATGAGACAAGAGTGCCTCTCGAAAAGTCTGATCGATGAGTATGATGACCCGACAAATTTCGAAAGCCGAGAGCGAGCATCTTTCCGTGGAGAAGACAATATAGACGCTCAAGACCACATCTCAGAGTACGTGAAGCACCCTCTACTACTCCCACATCCGGGAATCAATAAGGGTGTCTCATGGCAATCCGCATTTGAGCCTGGCGAAAAGACAGGTAACTCGTCGGGCCGCGTAAACCTGTGGTTGTTAGACCGCCTACGCACATCTGCTCTGGATGTAAGATTGCTTGCGAGTACATTTGAGGAAGAGGGTGGAAAGACTGATGATGAATGGGAGGTCCTTGTCCTTGAAGTGTGGTACAATGACGGAACCAGCATGCGACCTGGATTTCGTGTCTACTCTTCTAGTTCGAGTACATACGCATCACCTCCCTCGAATATTTCTTACGCCACTATTGTCTAAGTCTAAAATCTAAAGGGGAGCAATGTTTGCCAGCGAGCAAGTATAAAGATTAGCAAGCTTGTCTAGATTTCGGTTCTGAATCACGACATCCAGAATATTCTTAATATTGGTGCTTGCCCGCCAGATCTTAGCCCATTACTTTCTAAAACTGCTCAGTCATAGCTGGGATGATGTTTTATTCTATGGCACAGGCACCAACCATACGACAGGTGTCTTGAATGATTTAATTCGGGGGCTCTTATATCTTCAAGTTAATATGCTTTAGGGAATTTACCGCATATGACGTGTTAAACCTTATAAGGCAGGCGGTATATAATTCTGCTAGGTAATATTATTTCACTGCCTTAGTGCTTTTGCCAACAAATTTCCGACAGGTGGAGGCCTTAGAAAACACTAAACCACTTACAAACCTCAACGCCACAAATAACACAATAATCACCTTAAGATAAATCACAATAGACTCAAAATCCTGGGGTTCCGCCCACCAATCTCAACAATGAGTAAGCTATGCACAATCTGCACAGACATCTTCCGCGGAAAGCGGACCGTCAGCCACAACAACATCCACGGATCGCACTCTCACGTCACTAATGACGGCTTTGCGCTTCACGATTCCGACTCCGACTCCAACATTGAAGGCTCAAGCTCTTCTCATAGGGACAAAGTCCGGCATTTCTATCCCCACTATCCCAGTTTCTCCGAGTTCGAGCTCTCGGCGCAGGGAGGTTGTCATTTGTGCAAAGTTCTGCTCGCGCAGCTCTCAGCCAAGCAGGTGGAGGAACTGCGCGACTATGCCCGTATCATCCGAATCAAAAAACCATATCGCGCGAAGATGTGGTATGCGATTTGGACAAGTCGCGATTCGCCAGTCGACGAGAGCGACGATCCTCCGCTTGTCTTGCAGGTAAGGGTCAGATATGTGAGGCCAGATGTTCGTCGACTCGTCCGTGGATCGCCGGCAGTGGATTGCAGAACGATGACGACCTCGATGTCGGTTGTCCTCGACCTAGTGAGGAGTATGGTCTCTCTTCTTTCCTTCATCTAGACTAGGTCTGATCCCGATGCACGTATATGTAGACATTGAGAACATCGACGTCCCTTTGAACAACACCTTACCAGAATCAACAAGCTCCGATTTGTGTCTTCAGTTAAAGACACAATGGATCAGCAGTTGCAATTCAAAACATACCAGCTGTCGTTCGTCCAGGGACGACAACTGGCTTCCAACTCGCCTGATCGACGTTGGTGTCGACGACGACGACAACAACAACCGCCGTCTCCGCTTGTGCGAATCGAAAAGCCTCCCAGAAGGGACGCGATACATTTCCCTCAGCCACTGCTGGGGGTTAAACAAGATCTTGCGCTGTTTGGGAAGCACCATTGATCAGTTCAAGCAGTCGATTCCGTTCTCGAACCTTTCGAAAACTTTCCAGGATGCCATCAACATAACTCGGCGTTTTTACGCAGATTTTGGAGTCCGCCACATATGGATCGACTCGCTATGCATCATCCAGGACTCCCACGAAGATTGGATCTACGAAGCATCCCAGATGGGCAGGGTGTACGCCAATGCGTGGTGTAATATTGCAGCAACAGCTTCTAGAGATGGCTCGGGCGGCTGCTTCCGCGACAGGGACCCCCTTCTCTCCCAATTAATCAAGATGGAAGCTTCGTGGGATGGCATCTGCCGGGGCACATACTACGCCTTCGATACGGGCAGTATGGATCGAAACGTCTCCGAGGCGCCACTCAATACGCGAGGCTGGGTGGTTCAAGAGAGACTCCTATCTCCACGGATCATCCACTTTGCTAATGACCAGATCTATTGGGAGTGCCTTGAAATGGATGCCAGTGAAGCATTCCCTGGAGGAATGCCAAGGCAGGTCGTAGGGCGTTTCAAAGACCTTGACCCGCGGTCGGCAGGCCAGAAGGCCAGGATCGACCGCGGCTTGAAGTCCGACCCGCTGTTGAACACCTATTCCATCTGGTCCAAGATTGTCGATCAGTACACTCGCTGCAACCTTACAAAGGCCAGCGACAAGATGGTGGCCTTGTCAGCACTCGCCCGGCAAGTCCAAGCACAGTTTGGTCCCGAAATTCGATACGTTGCGGGAATGTGGGACAAATACGTGGCTTCTCAACTCTTCTGGCAGGTATCGTCAGGCGAAAGTGTCCAGGTGAACCGGCCGGACGAGTACAGGGCGCCGTCGTGGTCATGGATGTCCGTGGATGGACATGTCAGTGTTCCGGAGGTGGATCAAGCAAACCAGCGCGAGATCGTACTTGAAATTATTTCGCTCCATGTAACAACAGCCGGCCCAGATGAATTCACCGGACCGATCACAGGCGGATACCTGACAGTTCGTGGAATTCTCGTTCGAGCGAGCATGACCTACGACAAAGAGACTGAAGGTGCAGTCCTGATGGTGAACGGGAACGAAATGGATTGGTTTATATCATGGGATGTCGAGTTTGGCCCAGGTCAAGAGAGACACCTGTACTGCCTCCCAATCCGGAAATCACCCTACGGCAACAGCTATGATGGCCTCTTTCTTGTGCCAGTCCTCCCAGCGAAGGGAATATTTAGAAGATGGGGGTATTTCTCGGCGTTCCAGCTAGGCGGGGGCGAGTTTGAGCGTGGGGAGAAGCTAGATGAGGTTGAATATCAGGAGTTTGATAGTGTTGATAAATACAAGATTACTATTATCTAGTTATCGAGTAGTAATCCTACTTTCTATGTCTATTATATTAATCCGGGCCAGAATATCTCAAAGGTTCTCATATGCTATTTAAGCACAGCCTGCTCAAGCTACACTCTATAAGTTTCAACCTTCTAATATAATATTAACAAAAAACCTATAAAATTATTAAACTTCTAAACTAGGAAAGAGATAAATACTATAAGGAGATCTATTATACGAGTTAATAAAGCCTAGATAAGAAAGTAAGGTTTATAAATAGTTAGAAATTTAGATATATAAAAAGTAAGAATAGCTTTAAAATTACTGTTTTAGAACGCCTTTAGAGAGGGTGTTATATAAGAGGAAGTGTTAAGGAAAAGCAATTATTAGTACTGATAGCTAGTGCGGGCTATATATATATACTTGTTAAGTTCTTACCTTCTTATATTTCTATCACTTTTATCGTACTGAACATTATATCTTAGCCACTGCTACACTGCTTAACAACTACTAATATTCTAATGTGCTACCTCTGGATACCATTAGGTAACCTATAAACGTTATATCGAGTAACCGACATAAAATGCGTTATCTTACACTTTATTCTGCCTCTATTCTATCTCATTTTTCTTCTTTGATAAACCATTACCCTTGCCTAGAAGATGCTCCTAATTCAGATACCACTTGGACAGGCAACGACAGGTCAAGTTCACTTTCGTGAATAGGTACTAGCTGGCTTAAACCTTGAGAATTTTCTTGTTGGGCATTTGATATATGGCGATGGTTATATTTCCTTAATTGCCACCCTGAAAAAGTAATTGCTCCAATGAGTAAAACACCTAGAGGTAATCAAACTCCTAATCCTATCGCAAGGGATTTGTCTGATGTTGTCCCTTGCGTAGGAGACGGTGTTAGGGTTGTTGAGGTGGTTGGAGAGGTAATTTGTGTCGTTGATGGTGGAGGGGTAATCAATTGAGTCGTGCCTGTTGTTGGCAAGGAGGTGGTTGTAGATACAGGGCGCCATATTCTGACTGCCGTGTTCGCTACATAAGGTATGGTAAAATATTGCTTGTTGCTACAACAACTTGTAGGATCAGGGCCACAGCAATAAGAGACAATTCCATCCGGAATTTCTGCATTGGGACAAGCAAAAAGGAGGTTGTCATATGGGACAGTTGCTGGAGACAATTAGGCTATGCTACATGTATTGAAAGAGCACTCACCATTGCATGGTCTCTGGCAGGGGGAGCTCCAATTTTGATCGGTACAGCCGTAAACGCCCAGCAGAAAGTCGAGACTCTGAATGCAGAAATCATTGTTGACGCAAAAGTCTACTCCACTGCAGCAAATACTAGTTCCACCAATGTTACAAGGAAAGTAATCTGTTCTTGCATTCCCGGTCACATCGTAACATGTCGCAAAGCAATGCGAAGGGTGTAGAACAATTGCCAACATGAATAATGCCCAGAGAGTAGGCACTTTATCAAGAGGGCAGCAAGTTTCCGCGCCTTGAATCGAATGAATTCAGGTAATGAAGTTGAACTCGTTAAATTTTCGACGAGTTGGGAGGAAATGAGTAAAGATAAGTCGATGACAAAGTCGACGCTCAGCTGATGGACAGTTCTTTCTTTGATTAGAGGGGCAGTGTCAGCTGTTCAGATTCCCTCGTGGTGTCACGCCTTGGGCGTCGGTCTCGCGTGACTGACCGACTACAGACTCTCCTGTAACTCCGAGTAGCTATACTATACACTATAAGTACTATATACCTGATACTATACAAGAAGTAGTAAAAAAGTCTTAATATAAATTACTATAATACAGGTACATACTATTTACCGCACTGCTTTACACTACAGTAGGGTAACCTTGAGGTTAGCATTGAGTGGCAAGCGAGGAGCTACGGTGACGTGGTGGGGATATCGGACACGTTCGTGGAGAAGCGGTTCTGGGATCGTCTCAATATCAGGATACCGAATCTTCGGAGCTTAAGATTCACGATTGAGACGAGTCATTTAATCAGGTATTTATGTAACCTAATCTAAACCAGCCTTATGCGGCTGAACATGGAGAAAGCCAGGCTGTCCCTACCAACTTTATATACCGAGGACGCTAAAAATTGCTAAGCGCGTAGTCCTAAAAATCATGGGCCAAACCAAGCTCATCGTCTTCGTAGGGCGCCTACTGTACTGCCAAAAAGTAATTGTGGCGTACAGCCGGGCGGGAGCCCGCTATCTCACTACGTCTAAGAATGACCGATCCATTGGCACGATTAGAACCATATGTAAGTCAAGGTTTTAATCATCCAATCCATTGCCTTGATAATGCGGCAGGAACGAGGCAAGCATGCAATGACACCCAAAAGCGCGGTACAAAAACATGTGAAACCGAGTCCGAGTATGACTGATAACTCAATCACTCGTCTGACTAGTCAAGTGTACTGGCTAGGTAGGGCAAGCATGAAGCGACACCCAAAATTCAATACAAGAATGCTTAAGTATTAAGCTTTAGCCCCACGCTTGGGTAGTTTCAAGTACTTAAGATTGATGATTTAAATCTCAACTCAGTTATGATTATTTCGTTCCTCACATCAATAATTGGATTAATTCGCACCCCGAGATGGACTCCATAGACACAGCCGTCCAGCTGTTGGAGAGTGAAGATTATGGGGTGAGTAAAGGCCGCATTGAAGAGGACATTCAACAGGAGAGTGAAGAGCATGAGGGAGTGACTGACGAAGGACACATTGGAGAAGATAGTGAAGAGGACACAGATGATGACGAAGATATCGATAGTGATGAAGATATGGAACAAGGTAGTGAAGCGGATAGCGAAGAGGACATAGATGATGACGATGAAGACGATATTGAAACGAACAAGTATGGCCTCTCCATTCACCAGTATTTGGAAGATGCTAAAGCCGGACTCAACCAATCCTCTTTTTATTACGCCCTCGGCATATCTGACCCTCGGTGGCGTGGGTGCTTTCGCTGTGGCCTCATTAAACGGCTGATCATCTGGTTTCTGAGTTTCTAGATCCAGGGGCAGTCCCATCGGTGGTAGACTTGTACGGGCCGTCCGTAGACTCTTTATGGCTTTATTTGCATCGGCGAATGGACATACGCGTCAAGATACAGATTTTTGCTGAGGTGGGTACAGGATCGACCCCTACCAGTTCTTGATGTTGCGCTGCGTGAACTTGAAGCTAATATCTACAAGATAGCCCGGCGTCCAAGTACACCCACTTGTCCCGAATTCGCAGGTCCCTTCATTGTGCTGTTGGCTCGGATCATCGCACTGTCTCTCGTTCGCAGAAGAGCGGCTACGTGAATGCCTAGAGAGCCATAAATCATGCGACAAGTCTATATCCACTGTTCTTCCAAAGCGCATATTAAGTATAGGGAGGGCACCCAGTGACCGCATCCAACTTATCGAAACTCGGGGTCAAGGAGGAGAGGCGCAGAAAGGCAAATACGCTGCGTTAAATTATTGCTGGGGAAAGGGCAACTTTATCAAAACGTTTCACTCTAACCTGGAGGCCCACAAAGACTTCATCTCACTTTCCAACCTCCCGGCTGTCTTTTGGGAGGTTATAAGTCTGTGTCACCGATTCAAAATTCCCTTCATTTGGATCGACAGCCTCTGCATCATCCAGTCTAGCAAAGAGGATTGACTAGAGGGGTCTACAAAGATGGCTGATTACTACTCAAAAGCTTTCCTAACTATCTCGGCGACTTCACCTCCCAACCCTTCAGTTCCATTTCTGGAAATAAGGAAGGACGGCAAGTTTGCCACTCGCTCGTTCTAGGTATACGACTCACCTGGGGAAGAAAAGAAGATAATACATACCCAGCTGTCACATCTTAGGACACCAAACAAAAGGCGATCGGTTCTAAAACACTATGGACCTTTAAACAATAGGGCATGGACATGGCAAGAAGCTGCCTTATCTTCAAGGAATCTTCATTTTTGTCGCTCCCAACTTTGGTGGGAGTGTAGGACTCACCTCGCCCCAGAGAGTGTGGTCGATGGCGAGGAATGAATATTCGGGTAAGCTAGAACTCTGAACCTTGCCGGGGATGACCCTTTTTCTTGTTGGACGAAAGCCATCATCGAATACAATAAACGATCTTTGACTTTCGAAATCGATCGATTGCCTGCTATCAGTGGTGCCGCCGCTAGGTTCCAGTCACTCATGGGAGGGGACTACTATGCAGGGATTTGGCAAAAGTTCCTGGTTCCGGGTTCGTGCTGGCACTTGAAGGTTGCTTACTTTGCGGAGGCTGACCGCTGGAAAGATATCGAAGGGGCGGGGGCCAACTACATCGCTCCCAGTTGGTCTTGGGCTTCCGTTCGCGGAGAATTATCGTACTTTGTGATGCTGAGCGAGGCGGGATTTGCCTCTCTAATAGAAATTGAGGAGGTCAGCACAGTGTCGGCTTTTAACCGGCTGGGACAGGTGACGGATGGCTGCCTTAAAGTAACAGGGCTCGTTATGGAATATACACTACAAGGGGGGACTAGCCCCCTAGGGCAAGGGTTCACATACCTGGAATAAGTGCGGCCTTTTCTTTCGACTGCTATTTCGTACCAGACGAATCACTTCCATTTCCACATGTGCACAGGGGTATGAGCTTGGATGTTGATAAAATGGTTAGTTTTCGACGCAAAGCGCCGTTTTTGGTTATTGGGCACTCTGACTCGTATTTCTATCTAATGGCCCTTGGATCCAATCCTTGAAGGGACGGGCCATATTCCCGGTTAGGGATATGGGAATACAGGGGTCAATTGAGGAACTTCGGAGACATGGTGCGACCCGGAAGACAGTAGTGATTGTTTAAAGTATATAACGAAGATCTGCATGTTATATCTTAGAGAGGGAGGTAATTTTACGACATAAATTCGATGCGATGAATTGTAACTAGGCCTCGTATATCCTTCCTATACTATATTAAGTAGAAGTTATATTAAAGTCTTATTCAAAGTATATACTTCGTAACCTATCGTGTTGGAAATAGTGCTTCAGAGCCCTTAGGACTCACGTGATGCCGCACTAGCGTTAGCGATCCAGGCATAAATAGCTTGCTCCCTACAGTTAGAATTAATCAAGTCGTCAACTCCAACCATATATTGCAACATATCGATCACATGGACCAGGTCATCTGACTAATGAGTCTAACCGCATTTGTCTTTTGTGGCGGATTTTGCCCCAGGCAGCAGTTACAACCTCATCCGAATCTTAAAAATAAACTGCTTTTCAGTGGTTTCTTGTCATGAACGTTGAAGACAAGCTCATTCTCGTTCGACGGTTGCCAGTCTGTCGATGACATCTCCTGGCAGCCCACAATGGCAGACTTTAGCTGGAAGGCTCAAAGACACGGTTTCGCGCCGCCGCCCAAGGACTGAGCCTGGCCCGAAAAGTGACTCCAGATCTGGGAGTTCAATTCTTGTCACCATTGAGAACAAACCTAAAGATCTCCCAAAAGGTCCACCTATCTACAGCAATTTGGATTCTTCCACGGATGAAATCCGATTACTAGAGTTGCTACCTGGGGAGCCCGGCTCGAAGATACGTTGCCGAATGTGGATATCAAGATGCCTAAGCAGCCAATTGGCCTTTCAATCTCCTGAACATTTTAACCAAGAGTACGAAGCCCTGTCGTATGTGTGGGGAGATCCACAATTATGTCGACTTATCTGGGTCAATTCGAAGATCTTCCCAGTCGCCCGGAATCTAGAAATCGTCTTGGAAAACCTTCGTCATCCGACTGAAGTACGAACTTTGTGGATCGATGCGATCTGCATCAACCAAAATGATATGGCCGAACGAAGTAGCCAAGTCCTCTTGATGAAGAAGATATATTGTCGGGCCGACAAAGTCCTGATCTGGCTGGGAGAGCAGGACTTGGAAAGCGACATGGCTTTCGACGTGCTTGAGGCTTTGTTTTCGCGTGGGGCTCCTAGGCCATCGAAAACCCTCCCGTCGACGTTCACTAGTCTATACCAGCTCGAAGAATATCATTTCGCGGCTTTGAAAAGTACCTTCTCCCAGCGCGCTTGGTGGAAGAGAATCTGGATAATCCAAGAGGCCGTCTTTGCGAAGGAGGCAGAGCTTGTTTGCGGTCGTCGTTCTATCTCATGGAGCCTTATTGGAAGGCTGATTAATCACCAAAACAGGCAGTCTACGAACCCTACTGTTAAGTATACGGAGATGGGAACACGATTAGCAAGTGTGATGGAAACGGCTATTTTAATTACGACATTACGGAAAAGACATCACAAACCTCTCGGAAACGATAGCTTGGTATATGAAATGCCATACAAGACAACGCTTGACAGCCTTGTTACCATCTTCGAAAGAAACAACTGTACTGATCCCCGCGACAGAATTTATGGACTTCTAGGCCTGGCGGACTATATGTTCTCAAGGGTCTGGCCAGACTATACAAAGCCTCCTATGAGTGTCTTTAGAGACGCTACAATGTCTATAATCTACAACAACGACAGTCTCAATATTCTAGCTTATGTGTATCGCTCGAGCGAGTCAAGCCGATACCCAAAGCAAGGAGTGCTCAGCTGGGTTCCAGACTTCTCCGCTATGAGAGAGTTCAGCACGTTAGTTTCAAGCTCGATGCCTAAGCCTCATTCTCTTTACGCTTGTTCGAGAAACTACTCGTACGACCGCGAACAGCTCCAGATCCAGAGTTGGCCCAAATCTTCACTATTGGTCGACACCATAGCCTACGACTACATCGAAGAGATTGTGTGTGAAGCCAGCGTGCTGCACCAAAACTGGAAGCTCACTCTTCAGAAATGGGACCCCTTTCAACAAAGCAATCACCTTTACATCTCTGATGATTTGAATCTCGAAGACCTTGATGATTATTGGCGTGCTTTGATGTTAGATGTCGTACGACCGATTGGCTGGCCAACTCGACTTAAGCTTGTCGAAGCGGACATGAACCGGTACAGATTCGCATTCCTAAATTGGTCGGAGTCACCCGTTGCTCGGATCCTACGAACGAGATACACTTCAGATCCCCAATACTTGACCGACAACCATACCTCTAAAATTCTTTCGGGGCAAATAGTTAAAGAGCCAGAAGAGAAAGTCTCCTTAGATGATGTTCTGGGCAGCCACCTTCATGGCTGGTCTTTCTGTAAGACTTCCAAGGGACATCTGGGCTGGATCCCCAACATTGCATGCCCTGGAGATTCCATCCATGTGGTTGCTGGCTCCTCTCTTCCACTTATCCTGCGAAACACTGAAGAGGGCGAGGTCAGTATTTCAGATCTAGGCGTTGACAGCTGGGAAAACAGACATACTTTTTTCCGACTTGTTGGGACTGCTTATATTCATGGAATAATGGACGGTGAAGCTATTGAGGATTCTGCAATACTTGGAGATCTCCCAAAATCGTTCAAGAGAGCACTCATTATTTAGTGTAAATTTCAAGGAACAGAATTGTACTGAGAGATTTTCTTCGCTCACTACTGAGCTCCGAAATACCATTGCTCTCCTAAATCGTTAGCAGCGCTTCGTCAACATGATATCAACGTTGCTATCATTTATGTAAAAATCCCGGCGAGCATCGCCGCAAAAATGAAGGCAAAGGATTTCATACATAACTTGCATTCCCTTCCTTTCACACACCTATGAAAGAATGAGAAAATCCGTCAAATGCATACACCGAAGTCCCCAAAAAAGATGCCTTAAACTGAAAACCCATTTCGAGACTTCGAGTTTAGAGACAAGCCCCAGGGAAGCCTGCTTTGGCCTATGAACCTTACTCAAATGAAGAAAAGAAAGAGAAAAACAACCTCACATGCATTTGAATAAAAAATATTGAAAAAACAAAAGAGAAAGACATCAAAATTAGAACCTCATCTCTTTTTCGCTATCACGTGCTCAGTGACTTTCGGTATGAATCTAATCTAATCCCAATCTAATCTTATCTAATCTCCCACCCCACCATTTCCACTGCACTACATCGCGTCGCAAAAAGTTTCTGGCTCCATTCCATCTCCATCTATCTCACTTCAACAAATTTCTTCTACCACCACAACCACGCGCACGATCGCACACCCTCCAGTTAGCATCACGCACACCTATCTCCACTCCCAGCAACTACACCACTTACCACACCTTCCACCCTCTTACCAACCCTCTCCGCCAAGCAGCCAAAAAAGATGAAAGTCCTAACCCTCAACTTCCTAACCTGCGCCGTAAAAGCATGCAAATCCTCCTCCGCCTCATTCCCGCTGCACCCAAAAGACTGCGAGCTAGTCTCCGATACCATCGCCCAAGATTCGAGACTGATATATAATATCCTACCTCGAGTGGATTGGGCTGCGTTGGGGGTTACTGCCGTTGAGGTTCGTCTTCTCCTTATACCCCCTCATATCCCCCCTACCCCCAACAATCCTAAACACTGGGACTGGGGCTGACGCACACCACAGCTAGGATTCCCAACCCTCCCCGCAACCGCGCCAACGAAAGAAGAGCTAGAAGCAGACCCGAAAACAATGCAAGAATTACACACGTTACTGCTGGAGACTAGTATTTCAGAGGGGTCGCTTGTGTGTGGGAATTGTGGACACGAGTTTAAGGTTAAGGAGGGGATTGCGAATTTTTTGTTGCCGAATCATTTGGTTTGAGGGTTTGTCTTGGCTTGGAAAGGGGGATGGGGTTGAGGGGTCCGAA
>JAAMPI010000753.1:0-26645 GCA_013054445.1 Cudoniella acicularis | reverse complement strand
AATCTCACCCATAGATTAGAAATGGTCTCGTCCCAAACACAAACGTATATATCTACCCCAAAATCACCATCTTACCCTCTCAAAACACACACTTCGCACTATTTTTACATACCGTACACCCCACCCGCCATAAATCAACCCTATAATCAAACGCATTCTTAAAATCCGTATCAGGCGCCTCCACTCTCCTCGGTTGAGCCAGCTTCTAAGGTTCCGCGCTATGAAGAAACGCTTCTCCCCAGTCAATAAGCCGAATATTTTCTTCACCTTCGTCAATCCATTCGGGCCGTTCTGCCTTTTTGCTTTTTTGACGAGTTATTTAGGGAGGCTGGGGTCTAGGGGTCCATTATCGATTCGAAGGAGTGGCTCGGTTTCAGGGGAGCTGATGGTTTCGAAGAAGACGTTTTCTGGAGAGAGAGGTAGGTTGTGTGTTGTGAAGGCTATGTTGGCGCCGCTTATGCCTGGTCAGGGGGCTGGGTCAGTTTAGTTGAATGCTTAGGAAGTGAAGAGGAGGAGAAAGAAGAATTGCAGAACCTCCATGTGCGTATCCTGCTTTGTGCAAAGCATCAACGGTTTGCAGCAACTGCCTCGTCATTTTAAGAAGGATTTCTGGCTCGAGAGGGTCACCGACCATGTGATAATCTTCGACAACTACGTCTATGTTAGGACCAAGAAGTTCGAAGACAAGGCATTGATGAGTGCCATTTGGACCTCTATGCGTGAAATGATTCTGGAGCCGAACGATATTTTCAGAAACGCCTTTTTGTTCTAGTAATTGCAAGATTTCTAGTTCCTTACTTGTTGTACTATTGGCACCGATAATTTTTATCGAAACCCATCTCTCAAGGCTGCGGCTTGTTAGTGAATTAATAAATATAGAAGTCGTTGATAAAAGTGCAGAGCGTACGTTTGGTCTTTGGCAAGCCAAACGGTGGAGAATCCTCCCCAACCTAGCTTGTGGCATACTTTATATCCACCGTCTTTGAGCCTGTCTCCGAGAGAAATGGGGTGAAAGCTATCTGGCTTGTAGCGCGACATGCGCTCCTGGTTGTAGAGGAGATTTGATGGGACGAAGATGGAGAGGTCGTCCATAGCAAATGGGATAGGGGACCGGACCTTAAATCCGAGAAACCTAGATTCTACCTCAAAACAATAAATAGAATTGTCGGGTGACTTCTTCCAAACTTCAAGCTTGTGGCGGGTCTTTGGATCTTTCTTCTTCGTAGCTAATTCTGAGGATAAGGCAGCAGATATTCATATATTCTCCTATTCATTGACTAGACTCCCTTAAATTCAAGCATTCATCACCATCCACCCGCCCTTCTCCTCCCATACAACGGCCGATAACTAACCTCGTTATCATACCCCTCCTCATCATTATAAATCCTATTAGTAATAATAATTGGTTGAGGTGCAGGTGGTTCCTGCACCCTAGTACTCATCATCGCAGTCTGAGGACCCGGCGCAACAGGAACATATTTTCCACCCCCCTTTCCTCCACTCCACAAATTAGTAAACCCTCTCCAAAAATTCTCCAGCTCGCCAGCCCACACCAAACAAAGAACTAGAATGATGACCGTGAGAGGTAAAGCGGTAGCCCAGAAGACCCATTGATCGAAGTCCATGTTTCGGACGTCGTTGGTGTTCATGCCTAGGATGCCGGCGACGGTACTCAGGGGCAGGAAGATGATGGTAACGATTGTAAAGGCGTAGATGGCTGCTTCTTGGCGGTCTTTGCTGTAGTCGATTTTTTGAATGTTCTGCGAGAGGATTTCGTTAGCCGTGATAATGGAAAATCGGAGAGGAAGGATACGTACCCAAGTTTCCAGCTCCGAAGCACGGATATTCATCTCTTGGAACTCGCGGATCTTGCTGTCAACCAAGGCTTGATTATCTTGCATGAGCAAACCTTGTATTCCATTCGGGTCAGTGGGGTCGATTTGAGAACCTGTCGCGCTTGCTATACTCGGGCCCGAAGCTCGATAAAAAGGGACATGCTGTCGTTGAACATCATTTTCATAATACGTTGATTCTTGGGTGTGAAGGTCGCGGTACGCAGAACCTTGGTTGTACGCGCTTCGATCGCGATATGATGATGTTTCCTTGTTTTTGCTGACGAAAGGCCGCGAAGAATATGCCTCTTTTCTTGACTCATAGGGATCAGACGGCATTAAATAAGGCTGGGGCCGTTTTTGGGTGGATGTCACGAATTCTACCGTTCGGCTTGCGGAAGCTGGCTGAGCGAAGTTCACGATACGCCGTTGTTGTTCCAAGGTTTCTAGAATGACAGAAATTTCTTGCTTGAAGCAGGATATCTTATCCTGGTGCCCTCGATCTAGGGGATTTGTCTCGACTGCGGCTTCCTAGAAGGTGGTTAGCCAACTTCTGGTACAATTTTGAGCCCCAAAGAACCTACTAGGCTGCTAAGATATTCGAAATAGGTGTCACTGGTATCTAGCGATTGAGACGTAATATCCCCCAAGAGTCGAAAATTAATCAAAGATGCAAGTTCCCAGGGTTTGAATACAACGTATTTCAACAAGCTTTTCTGGATCAAGTTTTCGATGACTTTTCTCATGCCTTCGTTTAAAAGTTGTATGCAAACAGCGCTTTGTTCTTCAAAGTCGGCCATTCGTTGCTCGTTGGTAGACCATATCAAAGTCATGAGAGCATACAACCAAGCTTTGGAGAGCTCTTCCGGGAGTTCAATTGCAGAATACTCTGTCGCATTTGCCTGAGACAAAATGTCCTTGAACATCTGGGAGCTTCGCATTATGAATGCAAGCCAGGACAATATCTCGCTCATATTCCTTGGACTCTGTCCACGCTTTCGCTGATAAAGGTCGGGGTTCTGAGGTGCCATGGACTGCCATTAAAGTTAAAATTGTTCTCAAGGGCTCATTGCTGGCCAAGTCTAACGATCGTCTCGAAGACGGTAGGATTGCATGCAAGGAATATATGAATTGGGGGACACTTACTAGTAAGAGGGTATATATAGCACCCCAAAATTTTCCTGTCGTCGGACCTTCGAAGCTGGAAGGTAAAAAAAGCTGGAAAAAAGTTTCCGACCTTAATTCACAAGCTCGACCTTGTCCTCGTATATGCTGCGTCTGTTCAAATCTGTATCTCCCAGTGTTATCGCTTCATTTTCGTCAATTTTTTAGCAAATCATATATTTCCTTTCTGGTGTGTTGAGGGCATCGTTTGTACGTTAAGCGCTCTTCAAAACCAGTTCCATGTTTCAGAAATTGATCAATCTCCTTTAAATCTGCTTTCAAGCTTGCTCCATCAACGGAGACTATCGACTCTATATGAGGATCACCAGGTTTAACACTGGGGTGACGATTATCCGAGGGGACTGTTGCTGACCACGACGTTGGCTGACGTTGATTCAACCATGTAAAGACGTGAAATTCGTTGTTTTTGATATGTCCGGCCCGACCTCTGATGTCATTCGATGATCCAGGACTCGGATCGTGGCGCTTATCTGTTTTTGCGGCATCTGGCCGTAACTTGGAGGGCTCATCTGGATTGACTGTGTCACTGGGTACGCCCTGATCTTTCGCAGCCGAGGTTTTGTCGATTCCCGGATGACTCGCAGAATCAGATGCAGGATTCTCATTCGTAGCCTTGTCCAGTAGGGTGTCTGGTTTTTCAGAGTCGAGTGCTTGAGACGATGTTGTTGTATCTGCATATATCAATATTCCTTTCGCTGGCGCTTTTGTTATTGCCCTACTTAGATAAATAATTATTCTTCAAAGATGTGTTTGGATTGTCACCTGTCATTGAACTTGATGCAAACGGTGGTTTTTGATGCTCGTGTGATGATCTTTGGCCACATATCAGGAGTTATGATCTTCCCCTCCGAAAATTCAAGTTTGCTTGGCCAATATTCCCAGAAGTGCGATAGGAATGCCTGTTTGTCAGCTTTATCAGTATGCTACTCTTCAGGAGCACTCACAAACCACGTCTGACATTCCTCCAAAGGAAATGACCAAAGTAATTTCCCGTTGGCTACCAATATATGATTGTGCCGAATCTTCTCATTTTGCACTGGTTTTAGGGTACCAGCAATTTTTGAAAGGGAAATTGACTTTCCGGTCAGGGATTCGATTGGTGCTCGAGAGCAGGTGATCAAAACATCTAAAAATTTTATAAGCCGCTCGTTGTTTGCTGTGATGGGTACGGTAAGCCTCACCATCATCAAGGACAAGACACCAAACTTGCGCAATGTGAAAACAATTGTCTGCTGGAGTTCCGGGTAAATGACAGACAGCCTGCTGCATGTCTCTTTCCTTTCGAGTTAAGGAGAATCGTGCTTGTAGCAATGTCCGCATAGGATGTGAGGAAACAGATTGCCCAGAAACGCTTCCAGAATATTTCTCTAGGCAAAAATAGGGAAGACAGATCCAGCTTATTGTTCCGGATCTCGAAACCTTATCCTGAGAATCTTTCGAAAGTGGCTCTTGGAGAACTCCCGGTGCCATGAATCTTATTTTGTTTCCACCTGGAGCTTGGGTAGGCTTATCTTGAGCTCTGTTAGCTAAAGATACAGAAATGCAAGTGGGTTGGTGTACTAACCAAACTTCCTTCTCACCCTGGCGAAAATTCTCGAGATCCCGGCGAGTTGGTAATCTTTGAGACCGGGGATATTTTTGCAACCGTTCTATTAACTATGTCAGAGACTCAGATTGAGGAAATATTTGATGAAGTCAAAGAATATACTTCAAATCTATCAAGATTCATAAGGGGCTCGTGGAACTGCCTGTTGCGTATTAGACAAAACTGTTTACACCTCTGGATGTTTCACTTACACCCATCGAAAAATCTCCTGAGAACTTTTCCGTGAATTTTCAACCTCATTGTCTAAAATTGTTAACTCGGCAGATTGCAATCCTCCAATCGATCCGTCTCCCGTATATCGAGATCTAGAAACACGCAAAACTTTACCCTGTTGAAAGACTGCATTTGCTTGCGAAGTTGGTGCTAAATCGGGCTCAGATGTATCTGACACCGAGCCAAGAGTGCTATCTCGACTTGAAGTCTTTTTGATATGGCGGGAGAGCTGGAAAGAATATGTATCCTCCTCCAGAATTGGAATTCCCGCTAGGTACGAATCGTACTCCTTTTCCGCTCTTAATTGGCGCAACTCCCGTCGTATGCGTTCACGCTCAATCTCTCGATCTGTCTCAGAATCCGAGTCTTCGGACGAAGAAGGCCTTCCATCTCTTTCGGTGACAACTCTCTCTTGGACATAAACTGGGCTTCGGGAGCGAGATTTCCTTTCACGTGTGCTGTATCTCGCAGGCTCTCGTTCTCGAACGACTTCATAATCAGGATTGACATTGGGGTAATCGTCAACAAACTCTTGAGGCACTTCTGAAGGAGCTCTATCCGTTCCACGCTCGAGGCGAATTGGACGGCTTCTGCGTAACGTCTCCCTCGCGATGATTCCCTCGTCGTCGAATCGTACCGGCAATGTTGAGGCTCGTCGGATGGGACGAGCTGGATAGATTGGTGGATTTCGTAAAGAAGGAACGACATGGCGAGCTTGGTAGTCGGGAATTTGACGGCCGGAGGTTGGCCGAGGTACGTACCGATATTCCGGGTACACTCCCGGACTCGGCCCGCCTCTGCGAACTCGGATATCGAGCTCGTCTTCATCCACGTAGCTGCTCATATTCGGAAGGACTCAAAGCGTATATAGGAGTAGATGTGTAAAGTTTTCTCTCCAAGACAAAAGCAAATGTCAGCTCAGCCGCACAAATTTCGAGCGCAATTTGGGGGCTAGGCAGATGCTCATGTGACCTCGCCAAGCCCCTAGACTGCTTTCTTCACGTGCGCGCTACCGGCCCCACGCCCATTCCTCTTTTTGTCGAAGTGTTCGAAAACGCTGAGGTATCCCTATAGTCTGTGGGGGAAGCTCTCATATGATATTTGAAAATCAATGCGGTGTATTAGTCTAATATAAACCCACAAAAAAGTGTACAGTTATCATGCTTTGCACATCAGCACCCAGCGGACATATTAGAGGCCATGCCCCTTTGAAGTGCAAGTATATGGCTCCAGTCATGACTATCCTCCCCAGCACTCCAAGCCATCACACCACCAAGACCCCTAGCCTTGACTATCTTTGTGAACTTCTGATCAATGAGATCCGGCGTGTCCCAGGTCCAGAAGAGACTGCTCGAAGCGTTGTAGTAGTATTGGCCACCTTGAACTTGATCGGTAGTGCCATTTGCCATTGCGGTGAGGAAAAGCGAACTGGCGGAGGTGGTATTGCAAAAGCCATGATCGGACTGGCAGTTTGCCCCGTGGTAGTCCGAGGTGCTTCCGCTTTTTCAAATTGCTAGTCAAAAGAAACGAGATTCCGGAGATGGGGATGAATATACTAAAACCTAGAAGAATTGTAGTAGTTCCTAGGCGTGTAGTAGCGACTAACAGAGGCTCTACAGGTTCCATTAGAAGATTCGGTAAGATTAGCCGGTGGTGCCGCGTAGTTAGCTTTCTCGAAGGCAATTGCGCCGCTTTTGCCTGTATCGCTTCCATCTTTATTTTCCAGTAACACTGTGGTGCAATTAAGGCCGGTCTGGCAAGGATATGCGGGATTAGTAGTGAAATACTTCGCGTAAAATTCAAATCCGAGGTTAGCTTTTTGAGGTGGGAGAGATAGCACATACAGGTAATGGCTGATGGTGGCGAGAGAACCCTCTACTGATGTGTGATGCTTGGTGATGTTGTCGCGGCGATTCATCAAGTCGTAGGTCATGATGTTGACAAAGTCTACTAACTGCCATATAGCTTGTGATTGGTTGGCTGTGTAGGCAATCATGCCACGCTCGAGGCCTGGCACAGCGATGGAAAGCTGCTTGGTACCAATAGCGCTTTTGATGGCTGCGAGAAGTAGAGGGAAAGTCCCGGTCTCCGAAGTCTTATTGGCGTTACGAATTTGTCTGTAGCCCTGACCTTTGCCACCTGGATACTCCCAATCGATGTCCACACCATCAAACCCCAGTGTATCGAGCATGTTGGCGATATTCGCAGCATACGAGGTGCGAGAAGCCTCACCCACTGCGCCGGCAGAAAATCCAGCAGTGTCGCCCCATCCTCCGATAGCGACCATCATTTTGGTGCCGTTAGGGAAGCGCGCTCGCATTGTGGAGGTATCCTCGAATGGTGTGTAGTTACCAGCTGGAGATGTGGCGAAGAGTGAAGAGTTGGCAAAGGCTATGATAACATGATCAATCCCAGCCGCGACATTAGAGTTTGGAAGATCCGTAAGATGATATCTGTGCTCGCGTAAGGCTTTTATTGGACGCAGGATTCAACAGTTTAAATACTTACTGATCAATATACATCACATATCTTGCGCTGGCGAGATGCAATACTGCAAATCCCAAGCAGAGAATAGAAGTTGAAAGCGACTTCATGGCTATTGGATCTTAAAAATTAAAGGAAAGGTAATAAACAATGCTGTGGGCTGGAGAGAAGAATGAAGGACAGAAATGAGTTGCAGCCTACTACTTATATACTTCTCGGGGCCAGAGTTGTGGGAGTCAATGACCTTGGATTCTCGGTGATTGTGAATCATAACGCCTGCTTAAGGTTTCCCAAAGCGAAAGTTGAAACAGGAGCGGAGATGTTTTGTTTGCCGAGAATATGTGCGCGCAGATTTGATTGGAGGAGGAATCCAAGCAAGAATTCATCAGTCTCCAATCGTCGATTGGAGAGATCAAAATAAGAAGGTTGAAGTAGATATGAGATGCAGAAATTACGCAAATGGCAGATTGCAGATCAGGAAACCGGCATTTACGGAGAAGAGGGGAAAATTAAATAGTGGTACACTCCGCTTTCCCTCGCTCAACAGCCCCATCTCGTTTGTTCAGAGCGGTGGAGACAATCCAGTCGCTATCAGCCCGTTATTGTTCCACAAAGAGTTATTTGCTTGTTGTCGTGTTCGTGGACGCAGCATTGTAATTGACTTGACGTTGATAAATCTAGTCCACGAGATTGGTTCTGTTTCCCATTTTTATGCATTGTCCTATTTCAGCCCGCAATCGCGTCCTTGCTCGACCCTCTGGTCTGTTGGGGTTTTCGCAGTATCGTCCGTCCTACAGGCTTCGGGATTTGGTGCGAGTAGCAAAAGATCATCGCGAGAAGCAATTCGAGATGCTTCGTAAACGATTCGACAACAAATTCTTAGCTGAACACTGCTTCGCTCATTTTCGTATATTCCCCATATTGCCTCTGGACTCTAACAAACGATCCCAATTCCTTGTATTGGCGGACACAATGCGAATGGGCCTTTCACTGAGGGGCGACACTTCAAAGTCGCAAAGTCTCGGAATTTCGAAGGGAGAAGCGGTTGCTGTGGAATCGTTGCTCGCAGTGACTCGGATGGTCTGGTGTAGACTCGAATTCGCTTGCGGATTAAAGAAGTGTTGTAGATGGGCATATCTTTGGTCTTTGACTGAGTGCAGTGATGTTTTTGAAGTGTAGAGCAGCGTTCCGGCCTTTGAACCAGCTTGAGGAGTGATTCCGCCTTAGTCATCAAACGCGGCGAGCAGTTCTTCACCGCCCGGCAGAATTGCCTATCAGGTCTCATTTTTTTGTTTCGTATACCTAAATGTTATTGAAACTCTATATTTATTCCTCGACCTATATAAATTTGAGCATATGCTACGGGACAAGCACCATTCTGTCTGGCGGATTCAATCCTCAAGTCCCTTGGTCAGCTAGTCTCGCCATTTCAATTCAAGACTCACTATTGTTCTGCTATTCCGTCGCTGACTCGACGAACGATGGTACACCTCTATACAACGGTGGTTGCACTCATCCTGGTAAAAGAGACAACCTGGAATAGCTGTGGCCACAAAATAAAATTGTTAGTACCAAAGCCATTTTCACGTTAAGCATAAAAATCCTAGCTTGTTTTAGGGGTCAAAGCCTCTCGCTTATGCCAAAGGGGGGCTTAGCTTTGCTCTGCGGCGTGAGTCACATGCTGTCTCAATTTGCGTCATGTTGTTGAGAGCATCAATTATATATGAGTTCATCCATTTACTGAGAAGTTTTAACTTTCGAGAGTGTTTCCAGCAGTCCTGAAATAAATTTTTGCCCAGGTGACCTTGATTGCGGCTTTCTTTTCGGACTGGTCAATTACACATCTGGTTCACGATCGGTTCTCTCCACGACTTTCGACCCTAAAATATATGCTATATATTATTCACAACACACATCCGACGGACAGGAACCCTTGGAGCTTTTCCCGGACAACAAGCTCCAGCGCCTGAATCTGAAACCCTTTTTGGCACACGATTTTGGACTTCGAGATGTCTCTCTCAACCATCAACACCGTCCCGGAGATAGAAGAGTCACCGACCTCGGAAAGGCCCAGCACGCTTTTTCCAAAAATCTTCAAAGTGAGCGACGCCGTCGAAAAATACAAAAAGTCCAAGGAGTTCGAGTCTCTAGAAGAAAAAATCGAATTCCACAGCGCCGTCATCCCTCTCGTCGGTACCGTCAAACTCCACGGCGCACATGCCGATATCGTCATCGATCGAAACGACGACATTGTTCTTCAATCTCGGAACATGGTTGGGCTCACAATGGAAAAGGACGTCTACGATATCGCTAAAACATTGGTTCCCCTGGAAAAACGACTGAAAGCCCTGAAAAAGCGATACCGGGAAAGATTTCGAACACTGAATCCCGACGTCGAAATCGATGAAGAATACCCCACCATCATTGCCGGCGAATGGATCGGTCCTGGCGTCCAGAAGAATGTAGCAATCTCCAAAATTGCAGACAGACATTTTGTCATTCTCTCTGTTTCTATCAACAACGCTTGGCTTCCTGATGAACTGTACGCCAATATAGATCTTGAGGCGGCGGGGATATACAATATTTCTCGGGGCGGGTTTTACCATGAGGAATTAGACCTTAAAAACATTGCGAAAAGCACAGAAATCTTGCAAAATCATACCCTGGAAGTAGAGAAGGAATGTCCCTTCGCGAAAACCTTTGGAATTTCCGGCATCGGAGAAGGAATCGTGTGGAAAATGGCACATCCACTGGGAAGCGACGCCAGATATTGGTTCAAGACCAAAGGACCTCTCCATGCTGTTACCATGACTGAAAAGCTGAAGAAAGACACAAGTGGAAAAAAGAATAAGCTGGCGAAGGCAAATGAATTTGCGCAAGCTGTTGTGACGAAGAATAGATTACAGCAAGGATGGGATTATATGAGTGAGATGAGAATCCGAAGGGATATGAAGGGAATTGCGGTATACATCAAATGGATGTGGGAAGATGTGAATGCTGAGGAGAAGGAAGAGATGGAACGGCTAGAGGTAGACAAAGATATCTTGCAGAAAAAGGTAGTGTGGTTGAGCAAAGAATGGTACTTGCAAAAGCTGGAAAGCCCAGAATCCTTTGCGGAGGAAATGGCGGCACTTAAGGTTGGAAAGTCTTGAATGTATTTTGAATTGGATAAACCATTGGCCTTTCAAGTTGTTTTTTTTTTGTTGTTTTATGACCTCTCGCCCGGAAAGAAAAGAGGCGCCGAGAAGGTGTTTTTGGGCAATTGCTATCTGGCAACTTGCAAACTCGGGGTTTGGAAAAAATGATTAGTGAAGTTTCAAGTAGAACTTTAGCAAATTCATGCGCACTTCATCACCAAGAACCGGAAAAACAAAACTACAGTTTCGCAGTAGTCCAGTAATCAGCCGATGGCGGAAAAATGTGGCAGAATGAAGTGATGTCGTTTCTGTTTCTTAAACCCGCTTATCCCCATCCGATCTATCCACCACGGAACTTATATACTGTCTCCGACCCATCACCAATTCATCATTCACATACTCTACAATCAACAAAATCGTCAATTGAAACTATTCAAAATGGCACAGGCTGCTAAAACTTCCGTGGACATCGTGTTCGGCGCCATGACGCTGGGCAAGAAAGGTACATACAATCCACCACCCCTTTACCCCACCTTTACACCAACACTAACACAAAAGCTACAGGCGCCGAACAAGCCCGCGTGCACACCCTCGAAGAAAGTGCATCAATCCTTGATGTCTTCCAAAAATACGGCCACTCAGAAATCGACACCGCAATCGTCTACGGCGGCGGTAGCTCAGAGAAATATCTCGGCCAATTGCACTGGCAAGACCGCGGCATCATCATGGACACGAAATTCTCTCCACGTACTGATCTCGGTCTTGGCCCAGATGTCAAAACCACTCACTCCCCTGAACATCTGCGCCTTGCATTGAAGAAATCCCTGGAGAGTTTAAAGGCAGACAAAGTCGATATGTGGTACCTGCATGCTCCGGACAGAAGCACACCCTACGAGACCACCCTCCGTGAAGTCAATAATCTTCACAAGGAAGGCTATTTTCGCAGATTTGGCATTAGTAATTATGCCGCTTGGGAAGTTGCTCAGATTTGTGAGATTTGCGATAGAAATGGTTGGATCAAACCTGCTGTTTATCAAGGCGTTTATAACGCGCTTCATCGTGCGGTGGAGCCAGAATTGTTTCCTTGTTTGAGGAAGTATGGGATTGGGTTTTATGCGTTCAATCCGCTTGCTGGAGGGTACTTGACATCCAGATACACGCGGGAAATGTTGAATGCGGATGCCGAGATCGAGGAGGGATCTAGGTTTGATCCGAACAGGAGGCAGGGACAGAATTACCGTAGGCGTTATTGGAAGGAGGAGTATTTTGATGCTCTGGACATCTTGAGACCGGTATGTTTTTCAGTTCACACCTCCACTTTTACTCTGCTTGCGCAATACTGATTTTAATTTCTCTTATAGGTGGTGAAGAAGCATGGCATCAGTGAAGCAGAGGCGGCGCTCAGGTGGATCACAAATCATTCATTGCTAAAGAGGGAATTTGGTGATGCGATAATTATTGGAGCAAGCAGTGCCGCACAGTTGGAGGAAAATCTGACGAACTTGGAAAAGGGGCCGCTTCCGGAAGAGGTGGTGAAAGCTTTTGATGAAGGGTGGGCGAAGGTCAAGGGCGTTACTGCCCCTTATTTCCATTAATTATCATCCGTTTTTCCTGTATACATGCGACAACCAAACAAAAGGTGGTAGAAACCATGGAAATGGAATTTCTAAAGTCTTTTTGTCGTTTTATAACGTGCCATTTGGTAAGTCCTCGTTCATTTAGCCAAGCGACTGAATGGCACCGCAATTTCCCCCCCCCTTTTCTTTGCCATTTATGCCGTATTATGTGATAATTCAAGGTTAGATTCGAAATACATAATAAAGAAACACACACAGGGGCTTAACCTATGCTTGTAAAAAACTACGAAAATAAAGAAGTAAAAAGAGGGCGAGGCGGAGGTGGCTTAGAGGGGCTGTTCGCTAAGTTACAGCATATTGGTGCCTGTATTTCAGGGAGCGTTCCCTAAATTATAACAGCACGCGCGGGAGCCTGCCAACGACCCTGACTTAAATATTTCAAAGTACATTCCAATCAAATAAACGTGGAGGAATGACTTAATGCATGCTTAGCTCGTTAATAGCAATTGCGCAAATCTATAATTTCGGTTTAATCAATGTCCGCCGAAATAGGGCGATATTGTAGTAGTCGGCCAAATCACAGCGTCCAAGTCCCTGTTGCCTCAGCTGTTAAAAGGCAAGGTTGCACCAAACGCTTAAAAGATATTAAACAACCACCAAATGAAAAGTTTAACGATATGAATAATGCATATAAGAAGATATACTAAAGTGCACCGAACTACTGTGTTTTCTAATAACGTCTCATAGTAGAGAACATATTTGAAATGTTTTGTGCCATTTCGCGG
The DNA here is from genome assembly GCA_013054445.1 of Cudoniella acicularis. Taxonomy (NCBI): domain Eukaryota; kingdom Fungi; phylum Ascomycota; class Leotiomycetes; order Helotiales; family Helotiaceae; genus Cudoniella; species Cudoniella acicularis. The sequence continues at coordinate 13,826 of JAAMPI010000753.1, read as the reverse complement.
TGCGGAGTACCGGCAGAAGGATAGTTTAGCGGGCAGTCCCAAGAACTGCTTACAAAAGAACCCCATAGGCCTAATACTACGAGATCAAGCAATCGAAAAAGCACCCTGCAATGAATATGCAGCATCTCTCAAGGCCTTTCTCAACCATCAAGTCCCTTCCCACCATTCCAAGGCAAAATCGGCAACCAAGAAGTTTGCAGCAGCTTTTCCTTCTCGATCCTCTCTTTATGCTGCTCCAACTCCTCCACATCCCAATTTACACCCACCATACTACCTTTCAAGTAGTCTGCTCTTTCTTGAACCAAATAAAGAGCCAGCATACCTGTCAATTCAGCATGGTCGAGCGCGTATAAAGACCAGAAAGGATCTTCGGAGTTCATCTGAGATTTAACAATTCCTGGCATTGTAGTGAAGACGCGAAGGGTGGGGTATTCTAACGTTTTCGTTAATCGATTACAAATGAAAGCATAGGGGATGACAGGGATAACTAACCCAATTGAAGATGCTCGTTCAGCCGCTGCTCGGCGAGCTTACTGATATTGTAAGAAGAACCACCACTACTAGTCACAGTTGCACGACCAGAAGACACTGTAATGATAGTCCCGACGGGTTCTTTAGGATTTGGCTGGGATTGGATGAACTCGTGATTCATGATATAGCATCCCTTAAGATTGATCTCCTAATGAGCTGTTAGTGCTTGTAACTTGCGGAAGCTAGGAAGCATATCTCACGAATGATTTCCACCACTGCTCAATTGGAGTCTCTCCAATAAGCTCATCGTCAGCAACGACGCCTGCATTGTTGAGTAGGACATCTGCCGGGCGACCAAAAGTCTTCTGGACAGTTGCAAAAAGATTCTTGGCGTCTTCCACGGAAACGATATTGGCTTTGATGGGGAGGACTTTTGTGTTAGGGTTTATGGCTCTCAATTCCTTTGCAACTTGCTCCAAAACCTCAATGCGACGGGCGGCGATGACTACCCCGGTTGCTCCGGCTTCGATCCAGACCTTTGCTGCAGCCTGTAGAAATTAGAATTTGAAAGGTGTTTTCAAGGGTGCAGTGAATGTACCTTTCCAATTCCGGTACTGGCTCCTGTGATAACGATGATTTTGCCTTTTTGAGAATTCTGTGGGTTGGTGGGAAGGATGGCTGGGTATGGATCTCGACGCTTGGTCTTGGTGGGCATCATAGGGGTCGTGAATTGATCGGGGTCAAATGGTTCAGCCATGGTGCTCTTTTGATTCTTCTGAGGCTGGCCAAAGATAGTTTGTAAAGTAAGAGAGAGGTATGATTTTGTTGAGATATTTCGATAATTGATCTTTGCTGCAAATGAAGAATTATAGTGAATATATAGAAATCGAAATTTCTCCTACCGTGCTAAGTCTTTGTAATACAATATGCGTCATTTGGACGCGGGGGAATTAACAACCCGACTGCCTTTACATTACACTCAATCGAAAGTCAGATTAGGGTTGTTGTAATGCAGCTTTCTACGACCGGTTTCCTCTTTGGTCTTCCTGCGTATTGCATTCAGATTAACTCGAAAACATAGGTGTGGCCTCGCAAATGCAGGTACCTACGACCGATTTCCTATTTTGGTTGCTTTGAAATGCAACTACATGGTTACCCGGTTGCGCGGACGGTACTGTGGCCAATCAGAAAAGGCTGTAGCCCGCAATGACGCTGTGTTGTGCTGACAAACATCGTTTCTGCAGAAGCAACAATCTAAAGAGTCTCGAGTAATAATTTTGATTGGAGAAATGAAATCACAAGCCGGGGGTGTTTATAAAGCAATCCGAGCCAAGGTTTCTTGACTTTAAAATCTTGTGGGTAGTGAATGGGGATTTGTAATCCGATCGCTTGCTCGTTGATAGGCAAGTTGACGAAGAAAAGGATATGATTTCGATATTCCTATAATTTAAACTCGTGACACTCGTTTAAACAATGCCATAAAATGACTTGTACAATTAAGGATGTAGTATCGTTCCAATTCGATAATATCACGTGATCATTTTTATTTTCTCTTGCTGGCCCGTATAGCGGAGGCAGAATTATAGCGTCGGTTAATTTAAGTGGGGTTTAATGTGGAGATACTTAAGCCATGATCGTAGCTCTTTTTGCGTGGGGTTTAAAATTTACCGGCCCCTCTGCCTCTCTCCTTTCTTTCGATAAAGCACCTAGGCGAAGGGCCGTGTTAAGCGAATGGAGTGAAAGGGGGTTGGTACTATTTTAAACATTGATTTTTTTACATTCCTTGAAAATGCGCTATTATTTTCATGTGACGTTTTTGTGTTGAGAATTCACCACTCTCGTGGTCTCTGCGCTTATTCAGCATTCAAACCAACAGCATGAACCAACAAACCAACTCGGAGTGAGGCAGTGCAGCTTTGCAGCTCCTGCCTGAATGAGAATTCTTGAAATACTCATTTCCCACTCAGTTCTTCGTAGATTTGACCGCAGTCGCCTTTTCCCCTCTACACACCCCAACCCCAACCTTCATCAAAACGTCACTAGGTTTAGATTCAGTCTCGTATCCGTCATCCTCTAAATTCTTGATTTACCCAAAATTTTCATAATGGTTCACCTTCTAGAAATTGCGACAGAGATACTTGAACAAATTTTTGTTGAATTTATTCAAGCACGTATATTTACGCGTGCTATGAGGTTGAGACTCGTGAGCAATGGTGGTTCTTGGCGAAGAAGTGATTTGAGGCGCAGGCGGAAAATCCCGTTTGAGAGTCCTTGCAAAAGGTGGCTGAAGATTAAAAGTTTTGCCGGGTCGTCCCAAAGCAGACATAGGAGCGCCAGGCTACACTGACAAGCCCCGGTACCCCTTTCGCCTCAATTGCAATGGTTAGGCAAATGCGAAGTGCTCATACTTTTCGATGAGAGCATGTTGATATCAGGTTGTCAAACTGGTGAGAGTTGAGTTCAATCATACGGTGGTATAGTTTGCAATCTCGGCTTCTTCTTGTGGAGTGAGAATTCAAAATAACAGACGATCGATTTTGCAATAAGCGACTTTAGATTAGGGGTTTGTGGAGTAGAATATTAGTTTATAAAAGATGGCATCTCCCACTTTCTTTTCTTCTGCATCACTCAATCTTCATCAGACTCACTAGACTCATTCCCACGAAATCTTCTTTCACATCACTTCCAAAACACCACATCAACAAATCAATTTCATCATGAAGTGCCCAATTCGCACCACATTCGCTATCTTCGGGCTTTAAGTCCTCGCGGCTCCAAACTCCACAGTCGAGACCAGAGATTTTGATATCTCACAGTACACAATGGAAACAATGACATATATTGGGCCCATTACCCCTGGAGGACACAAAGTCACTTTGATGGGATCAGCACAAGCATACTCGCCTCATGCATATTGATGAGAAAAATATTAACTTTTAAACAGTCAGTGCACGCTCAGATCATAGTTTTGAACCCCGACTTCACACCGGAGTCCTTCGGACTCAACCCGACCGGAAACTTGACGGCAACGGGTCTCCAAAACGATCTATGGTATGCTGAAGAAATTAATAACGTGTAATCAATGCAGAAAGCTGACAGGTGTTAGCTCCGCCCCGCTTCATGCAGCAGCGTCTTCGATTGGACCAACCAGGAAACTGTCGCCGATAACATCCAATATCTTCAGAGACTTCCTGGTTCGTGTTCTATAGGCGGGAGAAGTTGCTCTCGCATTTCCTGCCAATGGAATAGTGGTATCTATCTTTGTAACGACGTATGTATTTGGTCTACATTAATTTTTGAAGAGTAAAGCTAAAAACTCTTGCCTTTAATAGAACGATTATGCTATTGCACCCAATTGCAACTATCTCTCTACCTACGCCACTGACATTATTATCGACTGCCCAATCTCTACCTCTAACCTGCAGCCTCATACACGTGGCCAGATGTTCGACACGGACAGATATAACGTTATTGTGACCGACACTAACCATTTCAACGAAAAGTGTTAGATCATGAGAGCTTTCATGATGGAAAATTGCACTATCAAATTGCAGTCACTACCGACTTGTGAATATTGGGAGATTTCAAGCTGTGTCTCTCCCAGTCTTGAAACATTTGGAGAAAGGGTTTCGTTTGGTTTTCTCGACTAACTTAGATTGTTTTCATTTCTGTCTTATAGATCTCATTTGTTTGCGGGAATCTTCTTTTCATTATATTATTTGTCATTTCTAAACAGATTTTGTATTACTAGGGGATTTTAGAAATCAAATTACTTGTTGCTTTTGGAAACTTGCGTAGAACCTCACTCCTAAACATGGTTTAACTGTGAAATACGAAGATAGTATAAAATAGAGATCAGAAGGGGCTTGTTCAGGCGCCAAGAGCAGTAAGACTCCTTAGTTGTTGCGTAGCAGGCTCGCCCAGCGATACTGGCTGGTAGAGCCTTCCCCTTCACTTAAAACGCCGCGACATAGGTCCTATAATTTCAGGTGACTATTTCTAATTTTAAGACTTTAAGGGTTTTATTTTGTTTAAATAAAAACTTTTTTGACACATCTTTCTTTGCTAAATAAACAAGGTAATCATTTTTGATATTACAAGCTTTAATGCATTTTAAAATTTAAAATTTATCTCCGTGTTTCATCTTATAAAATGTAACTTATATTAAGAATTGAATAGATATTTCTAGTCTAAAGTGGTTACCTGGGCTATGGCTCCTAGAGCCATGGAGTCAAAGGAAGCAATGAATATAGCGCAGTTAAGTGCCACGAAGGCAAACCAAGCAGTAGAAAGCTTCTTTAGTATCTCTAAATCGATATCTCCATCTAGTGCATGCGCTTGTATTTGAGGTTAGATTTTTAACGCACTAGCTTCCTCCTTTTCATCCCGACCTCTATGTGCTAACTCCAGCGCGGGAACTTCAATTTCATTCAATATATTTCCCCCCTCGGTAGGAAAATTCACTGTTCAAAAAGAAGTTATAATTATAAAAAAAAACAAATGCCTTTCCCATTTCTCAAAGGCAAATTCGTTAAGCAGATAAATATCCTATCGACTGTTTCTTTACCGCTCTGGGTCGAGGGGTTGCGGATCAACCCGGCTAAAATAGCAACCTCCCCACCGGCTGACCAACTGTTGGCACAAGCATGCAACGCCAGTTGAATATGTCGTACTAGGAGGGAACTTGACTCTTATCTTTTCCCAAGACCCCACGTTTTGGAGCGACCGAAATCTCTTCCCATTCTCATTCTTTCCCTGTCTCCCTCGATAGCCCCCCAATTGCAAACAATTCAGCATGTCATCCCTCTATTCCATATATCTGAATTTTAAAGACGAGTTCGGCAGCCTGCTCGAGACATCAGATTTTTTGGTCGTTACATGGCTTGTGTTCGGGGCCCCTTTACAGCTGTTAAGCCAACGGTGTCTTCCCTCCGGCTTGTCCTGGTGGGTTCCGCTTCTCTATCTTATTTATCGCATTGCCCGAGTAGTAGTTGACTGCCGTGGTGTCTACGTCAGCACTTTTGCAAGTGTGCGGCTTGGGAAATGGTCAGCCAAACTTCCTGAAAATTCTGATGGTATTGTCATGTTCCTTTTGGGGCGCGTATCAGCCAGTTTGTAGCCTTATTCCCAATAATCGAAATGTTTTTTTGACAGACTATAACTCTCTTCGCACACTGGCGCCTGGTATTGCTGATATCGATAAAGTATTTAAGGACATGTGGAAAGAAGCAGAAAATAATCAAACAAGCTGGGGCTGTTAGTTATAACTCCTACGCCTTTTTGTTTCAGGATCTATCCCAATCTGAGTTACTATATCTCGGAAAATCGAAAACCCTTTTCGACATTCCGGATAAGGAAGGCCTTACAACATTCTGGATTTCATACTGGAAGGATATCGAGGGCCTAGGAAAATTCGCCAAGTCGCCAGCCCATAGTATTGGTGAAAAGAATTACCTCAAAAAGAAATATCCTTATGTGGGGATTATGTACTAAAACTATCATGCGCCGAAGGGTAATTGGGAGACTATATATCACAATTGCCTGCCTTTAGGATTGGGTAAGTGTCTCTTCCCGATAGGTGACAGGTGATAGTAGCAAGTGCTGTGTTAACCGTTGCGAAATTATATTGGAAGGACCAAGTATATCAACGAGGGATCGGATTGTCTGAAGCTTGGATTTGAACTTCAGCCGAGCTCCACAAAATCTGTAATGCTGAGTCGAATGGGATGGGAGAAGGAAGTAGAATGAGGTTAGATGAAGTACTTCAGGGAGCGCGATAGTAAAGTGTCACGATTGTCTTCGAAGTGAAATTGCAAATTGGGGTGCAGAGGGTTCAAATTTAATGAGATTATGCCTCCCTCCTAGGCAATTCATGCTCGCGAGCTGTGGTCTACCAAGAACGCCAACGTATTTACATCTTTTCCTATAAATACCGCAGAATATCACAAACACTCGCCACATCAGATGACACCTTTGGAACAGCATTGATTTAGCCCTGTATAGCTTTCCCATCCATTAGTTCCTTCACATCATCGAACTGGTAGGAAGGATTCGACAGATTTAGCATAAAAGCCGTGATGGACATGAACCTGTTTATTCGAGAAACATCAGCAATGTATTCCCGCAAGACGAAGTAAATCAATCAAAAGGGGCCAACTTACACTCCCTCCAACACAATAAAAGTCGTCTGATCATGAAACAAACTCCCATCATACCCCTCACTCAACTCATCAATCCTATAAGCGCACCTCGCCAGAATCAACAAAACAGCAACAATCAAGAGCCACGCAAAGACCTTGAATTTCCTTGGAAGAATGGCATTCTCATTTGATGAGCGCCAGTAGCGGATCCAGTCCAGAGCTAAAATACTAAATACGGTGAGGGAGAAGACTTGGAAGGCGAGACCGGCAAGGGAAAGGTTCACGCCGGTTTGATGTGCGGAGCCAGATGAGAGTCCCCCACCTGCTCCTTGGAGAGTAAGGGATATGATATCGCTGGGGATGAAGATATAGGCATAATGTTTGGGGTTGGTGCGAGGATGTTTGAGGGCCGTGACGCTGGAAGATGCTGTGAGCGAAGTTGTCCAAGAATAATGACAGAGAAGAGGGAAGGCAACTCTTGTTAGACATTTACATACCATTGACCGAGCGTAATATATATAGCTGCGCTGAAAAATGCAGGAGCAATCGTGAGGCATACTGTAAGGTTCTCAAATCAGCATTATTTCTCAACATCGACTCCTAATTCTGTTTTACAGAGACATAAGCATACCAATTTGTATCAAAAAGTAGTTAAAATCGAAGGGATTGCTATGCATAAGAATCCGACCAAGATACCCAATGATCTCTGTAACACACCCGAGTACCATAGCCCAGCAATAGAACCATTGCGTAGAATATCTTCTGCTTTTCCAGGAGTGGAAGCCTTGGATCAGATGCAAAACTCCCGAAAGTGCGAACAGAGCTAAGAAAATCGAGTTCGCAGCTAGACTAGGTCTGTATTCGAAGACGCTGTATCTGATATCGCAGACGGAGAGGGTGCAGTTGGAGAGTTTGCCGAAGCCGACGTAGCCATTGGGTGAGATAAAGCTGTTCTGCATAGTGAATGCTGGTATTAGAAATTTGAAAGTTGTCAACGGGAATAAGATAATTGGGATGAAGGTATTGTAACTGGAGAAGTTTAAGTTTTACTGTTATGGTAATGAAGTATCGAGGGGCAACAAGTTAATATATACCTTGGGCAACAAAGTACTACCACTGTTCCATTGACCTCAGGAAAATAAATTGATAAGAATCTAACAGCGGCACAGGCTAGTAGACTAAAAATAGTTGGAAAGATGAACCTGATAATTCAAGTGTATCCTGGTGAAGCTGAGCTTGCAGCCGTAACCACTATCCTTAATCAGGTCGAGTTTGCGCTTTGCAAATCACAGGGCCTAGTCAGTAAGCCATCCTGCGGCGTAGACAGAGGCAATCTTTTAGAACAGGGCTAGCGCGTGCTCTGACAACGTTATTTTATGTGACATACGTGTACGTTTAAACCGACATAGTAATCGCAGGAGGCGGAGATACGGGTCGGAGGAACCTACTCCTATCCCGGGTGAAATTCCGACAGCCCATTTGCAAACACAGGCGGTGCCAGCAGTCTCGGGACAGTCACACTCGGCCATTAACTTTGTTTTACGTAATTCCTGCCGCGTACGTGTATGAATGCGCACAATAAGCATGCTTTTGCGCACTCGCTAACCACTTAGGTAGTACTACCCCCTCCCCTATCACCGGCCTTTACTCGCTTACGGCCTTAAAACCTGATAGTCGGACGTGACTTGTCCCGAGACTCGCGGCAGGCGGCGAAGTAACAAACGGGCCCTTTACCAACCTCAAAACTATCTTCTTACGGTAAATAGGATCGATCATTTCTTTCTAATTTACTTGAGGGTGCAAATCCTTGTCTGAAATAATTGAATCCAGTTTAAAGGAATGAAGTGCGTGAGAAACGCGCAACTATACCTTCTTTAAGAGCCAAGCCAGAACGATTACCGTCGTAGCGATACCGCACTCCTTTTCTCCTCCATACAGTACTGCAGAATAACTTCTTCTGCTTTAGTTGCCTTTTATCACGGGTAATGAGGTACCCGTGCGCAAGCAATGGTTCACACAGGACAGCCCAGCCGAGGTTGTGCGGTATGTCGACGACGTAAGATTAAGGTGAGCCTTATTGCTCCTCTTGTCTAACATCAGTTCTGTACTGATAGATGGGTAGTGCGACGAAAAGACACCTGGGTGCTCATACTGCGTTAAGACCAAACAGAAATGCCCTGGCTATGGGAGCCAGTTCGACCTGGTATGGAGGGATCAAACTGTGGTTGCCAAAAAGCACGTCGAGCAACGAATACGAGCAACCAAGGATATGAGGTCTCAAGAAGATTCAGCGAAACGGATATCATTGCCCGAGATGCGCACGCGTTCAGGCATGTACTTATCGAGTCTAAGACCAGTTCCGACTCCAAACTCTCTAGATGATCCCGAGGACTTCGCTTTGAGCTTCTTATTTACCGTCTATGCCCCCCCCAAATACCAATCCTTTAGATACACGTGACCACCTGGACTTCTTAACGCCCCTTTACCCACGAGCAAGACCTCATTCGACCTTGTCATTGTCAACTATGGCACTGGCAAGTTGCCTTTACATTGCTTGGAAGAGCCAACGACCGGACGCGCCCCTATCACGGCCCTATTACCTTCGTGCCATCTCAGCTATGAAGGAGCAATTATCTCAGCCAGATACTTGTGCTAATGATGAGATGCTTCTTTCTGTGTTGCTGCTCCAACAGTACGAGGTAAGTTGAAGTGCCCTCTCAAATAGTATGCGATTTGACTAATGTTCAGATACTTGTAAATACTGCAGAGAGAAAGCCTTTACCTCGAGCACATCTAGATGGCGCGTTGGCGCTAATAAAACACCGGGGGCTCCATACATTCACAAATAGTGTATCTCAGGGCTTGCTCTTCTGCGTTCGAGCTCAGCTGGTATGTATCTCCTCCCACGCAGTGGAGAAGTTCCTGACGAAATAGATTGATGAAGCACTTCGAAATTGTCAACCATTCGAGGAAAGTTTAGATATCTTGGAATTTGTTGGGACTGACATTGATCTCTCACCTGGAATTCAACTCGATGATATCAACGTCATTCTAGCCAATCTTAACGCTTTGGTGACTCAGGTCTTACAATCAGACGAAAGCAACTTCGACTCACGACAATCGGAGATTCTGAAACTCCTCTACGAAGCATCGGAAATTGAAAAGCGCCTTACAGATTGGAAGGCCAACCTCCCAACATCCTGGCAACTGGTTAAGGTTTCTGGCACGAATTGTATCTCAGTTAGTATACAACGAGCTGGACTTTATCAATCTCATTGCCACATTTATCCCACCCTCCCTGTTTCAAATGCATGGAATAAGTATCGAATGGCACAAATCAGAACCCAATCAATAATTCTCAACTTATTCTCTCAATTCGCATCACCATCAACCGTCGCCAGCGAGAGTTCCACACGGGGACACAGGATCCAGGAAGAGGCAGACGATATTTGCGCCTGTGTCCCATACCATATTGGGGATCGAACCGCACCGGGCGTAGTTGGGGACAAGACCGCCAACTACCCCCACCCAGAAGGAGTGCCGACTCCTGCATCACACTATCTCCATGCTACTGCAATTGGCGGGTATCAATTGTTTAATCCGCTGGCAGCTTTGGTGAGCATGAAGGTTCAATTGAGGGAGGGCCAAAGGGAGTGGATCTACGGGCAAATAATGAGAGTTTTCAAGATATACAACATCAAGAGTTCGTGAGAGAACAGCAAGTGGTAGGTGCATATTTATGGGTACCTTCCAAGCCGGAAGGCTCTTCTAGGAAAACTCTTGGAGAACATAATAGATTACATACCTGAGCTTAACAGTAAAAGGCCCTTCTTCAATCCTGTGATAACATTTAAGATAATTGTAATTCTACCGACTTGTGTAGATGCAAACCATGTAAGCCTTTCACGAATTCAGTAAGAAGTGGGTAATAGTTACAGCGCCAAAGCGAAAACTTTAGTCATCGGAAGGCTATAATTTTACGACTCCTACTTGTCTTCGCGCTTTTTAACATAATCTCATACTTTTTATTACCTAAAGAACAATGTGCAACCCTATAATGTTACACTTTTTTTGCTTTCTTTCAATATACTTTAATATTAATGTGTTTTAATAGATCCTGATTTATGCCTAGGCGCCGATTGGTTGAAGGGCAGGGGGGAGGGGAAGGAAAGGGAGTCGATATGCTTTTCACTGAATAATAATAGCAAAACGCGATTTTAACTGACAATAGAAAGCGTACTTCACGAGAAATTTATCCCCAATTCGTGGGTACTACTAAGGCACATCGCGATTCGATAATCATATCGAACCTATATCCCTCCATATCATTATGAATCATTTTCTTAATCATTAGATACATAGCTACTCTTCATCCCATCACAAAATTCGACATTATATGATTACCACCTCTACTTTGCAGCCCGCAACTTTCTTTCCTCCACACGACAAGCAAAATCACAAAACAGCAGCCACAAGCACAGCAACCGCACCCCCAACAGCTACCATATCCCCCTTCCATTGTGGCCCAACACCCGCTATGAAAGCAGTAGCAGTAGGGGTAGCTACTGAGAGAATCGAAGAAGCCCCCCTTGTAGTGTTGGTGGTCGGAGTCACAGCCGTTGTGGGGGATGTTTTGGGAGTGGAGGTGGGGACCGAGGTGACGGCCGTGGTGGAAGCTTTCGATGCAGAGCTGATGCTTGACAAGACGATGGCGCTTGTGGAGGATTTTGGTGTCGAGAAAGCAACGGAGGAGGTAGATGTCGATGCGACGCCTCCTGCGAGAGTAGCTTGCGTGGATTTGGCCTCACATTCAGCGAGGCTTTTGCCATTTGGACAGCATCCGCTATCGACACAGTAGTATCCAGAGTTGCAATATGCTATTGTATCCATTAGTCCATATCCTTTTCTCCTTCTCTTTATAAGTGATATGAGGTACTTACTTCCGTCAGCGCAGCACGTTTCTCCAGCACCGGGGTTGAAGCAGTTGGGGAAGGAAATGCATTCGATATTTCCTGGACCGCAGGACTTTTCGCATGTCACTGGGGCCGGAACTGGGGTACACAAGAATGTAGCGCGCTCCATGACGGATTTTAAGGCGAGGTAGGATGCGCGTTGGCCTGCTTGGTTGGCTGGGGCAGGATTGGGGGTAGCGAAAGTGCGAGAGAGGAGGCCGGCGAAGAGAACGGCAACAGAGACGAAATGCATTGTGGCAAGTAATTATCAGATGAAAATTATAGTAGAAGTTCCACTTTAGTTCGTGAGGCTAGGGATGGCGTAATAAAGCTGCAAGAGAATTGGAGAATTCTTGAAAGAGGAGCTGCCTCGAAAGAGTGCCGATGCTGCTTAAGTACATGCCCTCCATCCAGGACTTGTCCTGCCACAGAACCAGTCCTGCAGATGAATCACTCTGTGGAAATTTCCCCTGCCACTGTCTGCCTGCCAAATGCCAATATCACATTCCTTAATCCTAGTTTAAGCATAAGTCTACCCATGAGAAGATTGGAAAATGTTTTGCCAAGTGTGCCAAGCGTGCCAAGGATATAAGGCAGCAGAATGGAATTGCGGCTTGAGTGCCGAGAACGGCTGAGCTGCTCTGCAAGGTGTCGGATTTTGCCCAGCACAACTGTGACACTATACAAGCTTGAGTGCCAACTGGATAGAGGTGAATTTGTGGCTGTTGCCAAGAGGGTGCATTGGGAGGTAGGTGCATGTCAGGTATTCCGGGAATGCGTTGTTCCCCATATTTCTGTTCCGGGATCTCGGCTCATATCAGCTAGTCGTCCAAAATCTTTGAGACTTTCTCGGGCTTCTTCTCGACTGTTTTTCAATCAGAAATGTTGCTTATACCTTGCAAGCTCTTACCAGTTACCACGTAGGCTCGCAACTAGCCGCTAATTTACCTCAGACCTTCCACAATGCTACATTCACAGTGATCTCTACACACAACAATACAAAAACTCCACTGCTTCCATCCAACGTTACCTAAACACGGGCCGCGCGATGTTTCGCACCCCGGGATTTAGTCCAAGATAATTTCTATCAGTCCCGCACGGAAAATTCCCATGAAGTTTAAACCCAAAATTCTTCGCTGGGAAGCAAAAGCAAAAGAAGTGGAGATTTCAGAAGTCTTGGCTATCCTTGGCCTCTTGGCATCTCAGCCGTAGCTGAGTATCTCCAGCAAATCCCCAGCAGGAATTTCGGGGCTGAATGTTTAGATTTTAAACCCAGGGAGGATTGTGAGATGACTGGGAAAGCTTATTAATCATGAGCGGTTGATTTAAAGTTAAGAAGAGTGGGTCATATTAGATTGACATCTTTTTCTGAAGCTTATTGCAAGTTCGCATCACTTCAAAATATTGATGCCTGTATGACGCTTGGTGACAATAAAAAAGGAACCAAAGTTTAGCCCGTTCGTTATTCTTCAAATGAGAATATTCGAAGAATTATTATAATTCGGGGTAAATTTATTATTTTCAAGTGGAGGTTACCATCGCCCACTTTGACAATCTAGAGCCTAATGCCCTGTGGCCCACTCTTTACTTGTTGCAGAAGCCTGCAACACCCCGGAACTTACACTATAACCTTAGCTTCAAGCATCAAACTTTAGTGACAAGAGTCGCTAAAACCCCTGTATTTACAAGGAGCCTTAAGACTCGTTCGCTAAAAATCCCCATTTTTTCCCCTGTGAAAATCGCAATTTAGCGGGCTTGGCCGCTGTAGTGGCCTGAAAAAGCCAAGTACAGGGCGTGCTTTAGCGTGTGTACCTGAAATTCGGGTTACAGGCTTCTTGAAGCGGCCTTCAGGGGTGAGCAATGGATTGCAAGGCCTCCGGCCATGTGTTTTCAAAGCAGGTGACCGCAACCTCCGTGATTCGAAGCATATTAGAGTTTAGCTTCCTTGAAGAACCTAGACCTACGATGTGCGAGGACTTCACTTAGATAGGAAGCCATTATCAAAATCATTGTGCTATAATTAAGTTAATAAATCCACTAAGAACACATCTTACATCCACAAACACCAGTAAAACTACTTTCCAGGCAAAGAAAACATTAAAGCCAAGACTACCCAAACAAATGCGCAACATCAGTCACGTAGATCCCCCAGCAGCATAAATCATCAAACGAAGCACAAGCCAAAGAACCTGCCTCTTCCCCATACTCCCCCCATAACCATACACAACGCCCGTAGCCACAACCACATTCTTCAACCTCTCCC
>JAAMPI010000752.1:0-26652 GCA_013054445.1 Cudoniella acicularis | reverse complement strand
CCGGTCGATTTCGCATTAACTCCCTCCCGCCAAATATTACAACGTAGTATGTGAAAATCGTGATAGCCGTTTCTTTCATCGTAGACATGGGCGTTACTCGCGGCTGGAAGTCGAAGTCTTGCGGATGATAACCCATCACGGCCGAGAAGACTTGGTCGAAAAAGGGCCATAATTGGATCCCAAAGGGGCGATCGACGCTTGGGAGAGGCAGCGCCTTGAGGAAGTCCGCATTGGTGGTCGACATGATTGCGCTGAGGTCGGAGAGGATGAGGAGAGTCTGCCGCGAGGTTATAAATGTTGCGACTGCAGAAACGCGTTATCGGCGGCGTCGGAATCACAAGAGAAAATCCTGGAATAGGAAGTAGCTGTGCGACGAAGCAAACTAGGAACGGCCGAGTCGGGTTGACACGACACCACGACACGGACACGTTGCGCGAAGAAAAGGAGGTGCAGAAGCAGCGGTCAATTAAAAGAAATGCGCGAGAAGAATCTCGAGTAAGGAGTGACGAGAATACGGCGATCAGCAGTGAAGATGATCGCGCGATGATGAAGCAGAAGTACGGGTAGTTGTGCAAAAAGAGTTGGTAGAGGTACAACTCTGTTTTTTCTTGAAAGGGGTTTTCTGATATCCTTGCCGAGATTGGGGCCTGGGCAAGCCGGAGCTGACAGGTCGGCATGTGAAGGGCCGACGCTCACGTGCCTGACTCTCAAGAGATTGCCCCCGAGGATTCCGCTTACCTAGGTACCTATCATGAAGAACAAGTGTCCAACTGCATTTCAATAGACTCAACGGACTCAATGGACTCGATGGAAAAACTCGGAGAGTCAGAGAGCGCGTTGCAAGTAGCAAAAGAAAGTGAACCTCGATTCCTCCTCTGCGAGGGGGCCTGTAGTTCTTTAACTTCTTTACGAGTAGCCGGCCACTCAAGCCTCAAGCTTGCACATGCAGCCGCAACCACCTACCCCTGACTTTTTCCCCGTACAAGATTATGACATAAATCCTTCAAAATCCATCATCGGATCCTGCATCAAATTATTTTCCAAAAACTAAGAGAATTCGTTACCTACCGCCGTAGTATCAAGAGGATTCCATCCTTCGATGTGAACGTCGTGCTGGAAATTGAGGATCGAAGACTACAGAGGGTGGAAAGTCACTCGGGAGTCGAACCTAGCTTCTAGAAACCCGTGCCCCTCGAACGATGTGGTATTTATCACATCCTCCTGCTTTGGGCCCTCAACCTGCTCAATTGATTGGCACGCAGACTTGGCCGTGTTTTCACCGTCCTTAACCTCCACCGAGATTTGCGTCTTGATCTTTCTCAGGATTCCAACTCCTCGTCGTGCCAGAGGTGATCTTTCCGAGAGCAACTCGAGCAGTTCCAATCCTTTCTGAAAGGATGAGGAGCCTTGAGGTCGTAGTTCTGGTTCAATCTTTAGGATTTCTGGCTCCAAATTTTTGTTATCTTTCATCATTCTCATGTTGGTCAGCAGAGAAATTCCCAAAACTGTCGAAGCTTCTGTCGCTGCCATAGACAGCATGAAGTAGCGGTGCGCGCCTCCTTACATAAGTTCGTGAAGTTCCTGGACTGATACAAGCAGGCCGATGCATGCATTTACGAGTGTGGTACGATGGGCGAAGGCAGCCGGGTCATCTATTTTCTGTTGCCCTGATTGTTTTTGGCTTGGTGTTGTCATGAATGCTTTATGCATGCTTTCAATCACGCCGTATATAACAATGTTCAACAGCGCACGCTTCAATGGGAGAGAAGGAATGTCACTGTCCTAACTTGTGTCTGGGTCTTTCAACCCGAATGCAGGAGGCAGTAGATCAATAAATTCTGTTTGAAATTTCTGCGCGTATTTTGAAACTGTCACTGGATCGAACCTCTCTGCTTTCTGGCTTGGAGCGCTGATGAACATCTGCATAAATTGACACGATTTGATGTGTAATATCACATCAATAACTGCAGTTGGGCTTTTTTGCTCTTCCCAAATTGTGTATGGCGTTTCGCTGGGTAGCAGTGTCTCGAAGTGGTTTTTGGGAACGAGAGGAAATCGACCGAGAAATGTACAGAAGAACCTATGGGAGCATTAATGCAAGTGTTTAGAATATTGTTGAGGTATTGACTTGATTTGAAGTGACTTGTCTCGTAGTTGAAAGAAGAGAGCGGAAAGCCCATCGGCATTAGTGCCGGGACAAAGACGTACCTATCCCAAACGTAGATGCTCCAAGCAGCTCTGCGACGACGCTCTCGCTCAAAGTCCGAGAATTCAACCCATCTTTCTTCCAAGAACAAATCAATATCTTGAGCCTCTTTCACGGCCTCGTTCAGTATATTGGAAGCAGCTTTTGCGTCTCCAGAGTTGTTGGCAGTGAAGATCTGGACAAGTAATTTCTCTATCCGCAAGAGATGATGTTCTCGGTTTGTATTCGTCCAACTTGCAGGCTGCTGAATTGAAACGAGATTCCAGAATGTACAGTGGAGTATCTAGGACATCCGTAATTGGGTATTCGGGATGAGGCATGAATTGGAGACTGCTGACACAAAGCCTCAATATCAGGACACCAAACTGGATATCTTCTTCGCCATAATAACCGGGTTGACTCCATCAGCTGTTGTACCTTGCGAGAAATGTTTGAGGAAAAATCAGCTCGTAAAGCCAATTTATTTTGGCGAAGTAGAATTGAACGAGGAATTCAGCCACTTGGCGCTTTGGGAAAAGCTTCAAGACTTCAACTCGAGTTCGCCGAGGGTCCTGTGTTGACGCATCTGCTGCTCGCCTTGAATGCGATTCTTTGATACTGAAGATATGCCATTAGTAGACTGAGACAATGATATATTGTTCAACTCACAATATGTTCCCAAGAACGGCCCCAAGAGCTCCTATTTAATCTAAAATATCATCGTCTAACTCAGTATCATGGTAGTCAAGCCTGATAGAGCTTTCTCTAGGTTTGTGACTAAGGGAGTGGTTTTGGTGGGGGCTTGTTTGTTTCTCGGTTTTTGGAGAAGGTTTTGCACCCTCGTACACACAAAAATGTCCAACCCGACGGCTCAAGCAGCGGTTGCAAGGCCATTCGCGATTGCACTAGAAGTCCACGGTCAGAGGAAGCTTCGAAGATGGAGACCGAGGTATATCACGTGCACATATTCAACGCACCTTTTGCTTCATGCGAAAACATGTTAAGCAAGATGTGATAACTCGCTTCCGTTTTAATCGGCGCTGACTTGGGGAGTTGCTGTTTGTGTCCAATGCTTCAGAAGTACTCATTGCTAAAAGCAATGTCTTAGCGATGGATGTTATTGGAAACGAGGCGTGTTTCGATAACTAAATACTGCGAGGTAAGCAGTCGAATAAGCTAAGCCTTTCTCAGTACCCTCAACACGTAATGAATTATGTGAAGACAACAGCTAGAGTCAGGTGTATTTTTGAGGCAAGGCAAGTGTGAGAGTCTATTGAGTCATATTGGAAAGGGAAGACTCATGAATTTCACGCTCATCTTTTGAATTTGAGGAAGGTTTGCACCCTCGTACTGACGAAAATGTCGGTCAACAAGATCGCCTAAGGGAAGAAATACAGCCACTTGGAGTTGCTAAAGACATACAGTTAGTTATACGGGTAGTTTCGGTTACCAGCAAGCAAGATCCCACGTATAGAAAAAACTAGAAAGGTCCCAAAGCGAGGTATTAAAAAAAACCCCCCAAAAACTTAAACCCTCTATCCCCTTACCTAAACATTCAAAAAAAAATTCAAAAAAAATAATGGACTGCCAAGGGATCGAACCTCGGACCTCGCACCTCAAGTATCGATAGAAACACTTCCACTGTACGGGAACCCCCGAATAAACAACCTAGTAAACCAGGTCTCTGAAGAGAATGCTAGAATCGTAAAGAGTGAGACCTCTTAAGAACCGCTCGAAGTTTGCGCTCTACCACTGAGCTAGCAACCCTGTTTGCTTTGTTTTGTTGATGAAAAATGCTTAATTGAATACATATATGAGCATTGGGAAGCGATAGTGGGTGGGTGACGAGTTTTGCCGATGGTTAGGCGGTGATGGGGGTTTTTGTCTGGTGTTTGAGAAGCGCGTATTTGTCCGTGAATGAGTTGACTATAGCCGTTTTAACGAGCACACTGCGCGGGCACAATGCCTACTTTGCGAGCCCTTTTAGTAATATCGAATTTAATATTTGAGGAAGTAAATTTACAATAGGGTTCTCTGACAGTACCCAATATATTTCGAAAATACCCTACTTTAATTCTGAAAGCAAAGATTCTATCTGGCCTAAGGGCACGTGTTGCCGAAGCAGCTTCTCAGTTTCGTCCCGAGCCTCCTCTGCATGAGTTTCCCATCTGAACTCCGGACGAACGCCGAAACTCTGAGAGCCGTTAGCACAACTATCGCAAATCAAGTAGTTGATTTTTAAATTTCCAGAGACTTACTCTGTGACCTATGCCTCACTCATGTACTTGCCATCGGTTTCAACACCTTTCACCACGGCGGCATCCATTAGAAGTCGACTTCCCTCCTCCAGTGTTCTGCCAATAATTTTGTCATACATCGAAAGCATCTTGTTATCTCGATGCAGACCAGAACCGACGGAGCCCGGATTGAAAAAATTGATGACGATTTCTTCTTCGGATACACAAGAGGCGAGTTGTCGAATCCAGAACACATTTAGTAGTTTGGTGACACTATAGCGATCCATCGAGTCTTTGAAAAACTCTTCCTTGTTTAAACCCTCCAGGATATTTTCTGCCTTTTGCTCCTTGAATGGCGTCCACATGTGTACTTTTGAGGAAGTGAAGGTCATCCGAGAAGGTACTTTCAAATCACGGGGTGTTTTTTTCCAGCACCGGGAGGAGTAAAAGCGACAATAGGGCCGTAGAAAGGTGGTTGACTTGAAGCGAAGTTTCGATGCCAGTCGAGGCTGAAGTACTCCAGTCAAACTTGAAAACACCAGCATTGAGAATGGCAACATCGAGTCGTGGTAGATCCGTTGCTCGTTTCCCAAAAGCTAGTACTGAATCGAATGACTCTAAGTCAAGCATCCAGACCTCGACATCGTATTTTGAGGAGGATAGTGACTTTAGTATGTCGGTTCTGGCTGCTTTACCCTTCGAAATGCTTCGAACTGCAAGTATGAGCTTATCAGCCTCGAGTTTGACGCACTGCCGTGCCGCTTCGAGTCTAATTCCGGAATTTGCACCTGTAGAAGCACAAGCAATCGAGTACTAGTCAGTTCAGATACAAATGAGGACCTTGACGAAGAAGGCGATGCTGAAGGAAACAAGGACGAGGTTCGAGGAGTATACCTGTGATTAAGATGGTTTGGCTGTTGAGACTAATTGTTGATGGGATAGGAGGAGCGCGGACAAACGCCGCAAAAAGTAGCCAAAGAAGCCCATATTAGTAAATTGAGAAATATTCCAAGGCCACCCAAGATCAGGGAATGGTAAATTTATTTTGTCGTCGGATCAACTGAAAAGAGACTGGAATTGTGTTTGAAGTAACGAACGGTAAAACCGGCCAACCGTCCAAATCTGAAAGCCTGTTGAATGCTCGTGGATACCTATACTGGATGCCATCTTGAGTTCGTAAAATATAAAGCCGATATTTTTCGGCCGAGATTGGACGGGTTCACCAAACCTAGTGCTCATCACCTTCCCGCTTAACTAATGTAAGATCAAAGGTTTATGCATTCAGAACAACTGAAGACCCGATTTTCATCCAGCCATATTGCCTTGCCAAGAAATACAGTCTTTGGAATAGTCGAGTCCTTAGCTCCTCGTGTGGCTCATGAACTGCAGCAAGTGTGCTGCACGCAAGGAATCAGACCATGCGTGTTTCTACACCCTCTTTCTTCTTGATCGGACAGGCTTCAAGAACAATTCGAATGTGAGGGTGTCGTCGTCAAGCTATGGCCTAGCGAAATCTCATGACATGCTACTGAGTGGTGTCGTGAGGGAAAATGGTCTGTTTTCAAGACATCAAGACAGGCCCCCTCGGTTATGCCGTCGGGCAGCTCGGGCTCAGCACCGCACGTGATCCCGCCAATCAAACGACTTGCGTTTGCTCCTGGGAGACGTCGAGAAAATCGTAAGACCTCGAATTCACAGCTTCTCCAAGAACGTCAACACCATCTTTCCTAATGTCGTCGACCTCACTGCTGCGAATTGCGGCGCGCGCCCAGCCTTCGACCTTCTTTCGATCCAATGGCCTTCGTAGCCTGACTCCTCGCACCTCGAATGCCATCTACGCTCTGCCAGCCCTGCTCGCGACCTCAGGCTCAGCCAGCAGCTTCAGCACCAGCAGTCTGCGCCTTTCCGACAAAGATGGTCAAGAAGCTTCCCATGGCCACGAGGAGAGCTTCGAGGAGTTCACTGCAAGGTACACCGCACCCAATTAGTCTCGAGAACTTTTGAGCATGTTCCTTCTGCATAGCCGAAACAGCACCAGAGCCTCCACCAGCCTCGATCGTCAATTGCTAACTTTTGAATGTCAAATCCAGATACGAGAAAGAATTTGACCAAGTTCAGGATGTCTTCGAGCTTCAGGTATGATATATATTGCTGCTGGTGCTACCAGGGCAGCTGGCACGCGTACCTGCAGATTTGCTGATTATCGTACGATTGGGTAAATAGCGAAATCTGAACAATGCCTTCGCATATGATCTTGTACCTTCTCCATCCGTTCTTGTTGCAGCATTGAAGGCCGCAAGAAGAGTCAATGACTACCCAACTGCCGTGCGGATTTTCGAGGGTAAGAAACCCCTTTCCGTAATCTGAGCCGAGACCAGACTACTGGTGTAGGGCATTCGCTATCTGGAGAGCAATTGGCTAATCGTATTGAACACCTAGGTATCAAGGCGAAAGTTGAGAACCGTGGCCAATATGATCAGTATCTCGAGGAGCTCAAGCCACTCCGGGAAGAATTGGGAGTCAGTTTGAAGGAGGATCTGTATCCCGAGGAGGCCAAATAGATGTTGACGGTTGTATTATGGGTGGCGGACTTATAGATGGATATCAATGCGAAGGTGGAATAGACAAGGAGCGGGGTTGGAGCCTAGTGGGGTGCTTTGCGGTTTTTCTTATGTGTACAGCTGTATCAAAGAATTGCAATGCACTACCTTGTTTGGAATGAGTGCCATAACACAGGTGAAATGCCCACATCTGTAGAGCATGAGAGGAGAGGAAAGCGTCAAATATGTCATATTGAACTGTTCCTTGTCAATGGTTTGGTTTGGTGTTGAGCAGAGAGCATCATCGATTGGTCTCAATGCAATAGGAAACACACGAAGACTACTATCATAGACTGGTCACGGCAATTGTACTCCAGGGCATCAACATGTCCATGGGTCCTCAAAAGTTTGGATATCTAAGTGCTTATGGCTATGGTACTTTTCAATTGAAAAGACAGGGCAACATACACCTCCTAGAAGTTACCAACTTGTTGTTCTCGCTAAGACTAGAGTTTTTGGGGAGCAAATGGTAAAGTGATGGTGTTATTCAATGCTCAATTTACAACGGAAGTCATCTTGCTTCGATCTATACATAGATAGACACTGGAGCTAAGATGTTCCGACCTGAGAATATCAGGTAATTTGCACCTCAACGAAACAATAAGGTAATCTTAAATCTTCATTGATCTTCTTCTAGTTTCTGGTACTGGAGGTCTGGTGAGGTCAATGGTGAGGAGTTGCGGCTCGTCAAACAATGCAGCAGGCGATATCTGCTATTCACTATTGACTATTGTCCAAACTATTGTCAAGCCAATTCAATTGACCCTTTCCCAGCTACCTGCTTCACATCTCTTCTCCATCTTTCCATCTCTCATTTTGACCACATCATTTCGATAACTAAGATTTTGCATCTCGTCACCTTGTCGCCTTGATCACCACCACCATCACCATGGAGTGTGACATACCAATTCCAAGCATTGAGAAGCTGACCATAAGAGAAGGAATAGTTAATGGTTTTATCCGATTTGGCGATCAAGGGTTTGTGATACAAGACCTATATGTTGAGATGGAGGAGGGCCATTTGGAAAGGCTGAAGGATTCAGCCAATCACAGCAAGCGAATTCATCTGCTCGTTTCCCGCATAGAGGTCGCAGAACAACTTCCAACCCCGCCCTCATCTCAGAGCCAATCCGAACGATCTGTGGGAAGAAAGCGAAGTCGATGCATTTCTGAAGTTCTTGAGGAACCAGCATGCAAGAGGCCCAGGCATTTCCATTCCGAAGGCGCAAACTCTGCCCCAGAGCATGAGGTGCAAACGATGCCCAGCAAAAGTCCTGGAAAGAAGCGCAAGCGTCACCACGACTCTGAGCAGGAACATACCGAAGCAACCAACAGGGCCACGGATGAAGGCGACATCAAACAATCTCCAGTGCGTCCCTTGACCGACAAAATTGTGCCAGATTCTGAAGATTCAGAGGTATGTCTGGTCACCGATAACGCAAGGCTGTTGACTCGGCTAGCGGGATCATCGCTAATATTGACCTCAGGGCAAAGAAGACAAAATAATTGAAGTAAAAAGAATCAAGCACGGTTCCGCACGAAAACCCACGCGCTGCGATAACGAGTCGATCCTGTCATCTGTCGAAAAACCTGCTTACAAGAAAACGGTGGTGGAAGTGGAGGGTCAAGCTCCGGGGGTTTTTGCAGACAGCGACGAGGAAGTGGAAATTCTGTCTGTGAAGAGCCACAGGCCAGGCAGGGTACAAAAGCAGCAGGAAGCTGAGGTGGAAAGAAGTTCTGCCATTGCAGAGGAGGAATCCGGAGAAGGGCACATTTTGGCTGGTTCCCCAGGTCCCAAAGACTCCAAGGCGAACGAGCAGTCTCCAGGAAATGCCCAAGAACACCAACCCAAACACGAGCAATCCAAAGTTAAGAGCGCGCCAACTAGGAAATGGTCTGTTGAATACCGTCTTTTTCACTGCTGCCATTTACTGATGTCACGTTTTTAGGGGCTTTGGGGAGCGATATAAAAATAATCAATCATCAACTATTCCAGACTACGGGTATGTAATGACTGGTGGGGGTTTCCACCGCTAGCATTTGCTGACGGTTTTCTAGTCCTCTCCCACCTCCAACGGTCGCAACAGTAAAGCCGCAAACAGAACAGGGCTCAATGGTAAACACCATTTGCTTCTTTTCATTTACCCTATTGACCTTTCCCAGAAACCCAAAATTCCAGGCACCCCGAGGCCTGTAAATAACCTGAACGGTAATGGCCCCCGCCAACCCCTCCAGATTCAGAAACAAAATATCCCAGCGTTTAATTTGCACGAAGAGCATCCAAGACCTACTCGACAACCGGATCATCATACGCAGAAGAGACCACGAATTACAGGTGCATTTAATGGGGGAACCGGACAGTCAAGCAGTATTATCGATCTCGATGGCGAATCAGCCCACAGCCAGACGTTCGTAGAGCACGGTACAACTCCATCACAACACAGCTATGGTCAGCCTAGCCGGCGGAGTATTGAATTCCTTAGCAATGGGGTCAGCGAATTTCGTAATCTTGAGAAGACTATGAAGCCTAAAGGGGTGAAGATACAGCAACATAAACCGGGCCCTCACGTCTTCAAACACGGCAGCCTTTCACTCAATGAAGATGTCGCTGATCCAATTTCAGACAACGAACTATCTGAGATTCAAGAAGTGAAAAAGGTAGTTCAGGTCCAGGTACCACCGTACAGAGGAAATGCTTTCAAAGAGCCTTCACGGCCACCAAAAAATGGGCTCAGGCCTGGACAGACTCCGAATGCTTCATTACAGACTGGTTCAGGCAAGGGGGTTGCAAAGCGGAGAGGCGACTCAGCCAGTACCTACACCAGCGACGAATTAGCTGAAGTTTACGACCACACAGACGATGTAATAATAACGAATGAGCAACGGAGGCCTTCAAACAAAAAGAGTCTTTTGAAGAGTCCTTCGAACAACAACCACGAGGGATATGACAGCCCAGATCAACTATCTGCAGGGTTTTACAGCGATAGAAATATGGCCGAAGACCTGTTAGAGAGACGAAAGGCGTCTAGGGCTTCCTCTGCAGCTATGAATGGCCATCAAGACACTCTCGAGTATGAACCTGTGGCACCATTGTCATCGTCCGATGAGAGCATCAACAACAGGGCAGACATTCCTCGTACTAAGTTCCAAAACTCAAAAGGGAAGAGCTTACAAATACCGGTGTCCATTCCCACAGAGCTGCCAAGCAATGCTACTTCTAAACCAAAGAAACCCAGCCGCCTGGGAAAAGATAGATACAATGTGTTTGAGGCCCTCGGAGACACTCAAGGATGGTTGCTCAAGTCGGAAAAAAAAGTCTTGGCAGCTTTTTCACGACAGAAAGTTCAATGACCTTGTAGTGTACAACGAGGATGATGTCGTACAATTCGTGTTTCCGACAAAATATATCAGCAAGATAGAGCGGAACGACATTGATGGCAGAATAGTCATTCACAAATCTCGAGGGTCAAATGCTAGCTCAAGTGTTGCAAATTCGTCCAAAGTTTTTCTTGAATTAGGAGACGCTGATCAAGGTGGCATTCTCTATGATGGTCTCAAATCGATTTACAAGACGATGCAGCAACTACGGAAAGAAGCGTGAGTCTTTGCCAATTCCTCATGCTTTATGCAGTACTAATAATTCACAGAAGCCACCTTGAAAAAGTGTTTAACACTCAGCGAAAAGCAACATTGGAGTTTAAGAGGAAGAAAACATTAGCACCGAAACCCGATGACATCGCCTTGATCGAAAAGAAAAGCCAGTTACGATTTGAGAAGCACTCTGCCTTGCGTCAAGAACCGAAAAGGTCAGGCAATGCTCGAAACGGAAAAAGCCCTTATTTTGATGAGCCCACCCCACGGGCACAAGGTTTTGCAAGCAGGATGATCGCTGGCTCGCCAGACCATCTTGATGATGATGAGGCTCATCAGGCTAGCCGCAGGGTCAAAAATATCCCTTCGGAATCGTTTTATGGAAATCTATCGCGGGATCTTTCCCCTGATCCACCTACATCGCATGCTACTCGCTCTTCTACTCGTATTTCTAACAGAGAACCTGTCTTCCAGGAACTCCAGAAACCTCGATCACCAAGCCCTGAACGTTGGACTGATCTCAATCCAGAATGGGAGGAAGACTGGCATGGCTCAGTGTCTTTCCCACTCAAGGCCAAGAAAAGAGCTCTTGTCGAGAAGCCAGACATCGCTAGGCTGAATGAGGGAGAGTTCTTGAACGACAATTTGGTAGATTTTTATCTTCTTTGGCTGGCGCACCACCTCGAACAGAAACAGCCTGAAGTCGCAAAAAGAATTTATTTTCACAACTCATTTTTCTATACCTCACTGGTCAAAACGCCCAGAGGAAAGAAGGGTATCAACTACGAAGCGGTTCAGCGGTGGACAGCAAAGGTAGATCTTTTCGAGAAAGACTACATTGTCGTTCCGGTGTGCGAAAAT
This sequence comes from Cudoniella acicularis, assembly GCA_013054445.1. NCBI lineage: Eukaryota > Fungi > Ascomycota > Leotiomycetes > Helotiales > Helotiaceae > Cudoniella > Cudoniella acicularis. The sequence goes on along the minus strand of JAAMPI010000752.1, from coordinate 15,178 downwards.
CTCCATTGGTATCTTGCCATCATTTGCAATGCGCCAAGACTACTGTATCCGGACGCAAAGGAATCAGACACGAAAGACGTTGGTGAAAAGCCCAAGGTTGAAACCAGTGAGAACGTGCCGAAACACTCTGCTTCTTCTCCAACCTCATCTCCGCATAGTAAACATTCCGACGTTGATGCGAAAATGGAGGGAATGTCCATCGACGACCATCAGAAAATGGATGATGACAATCAGTCTTGGCCAGAACCAGACCCAGGAAATGGACATCATCAAAAACTGGAGGACGTGCCAAAAGAACTTCTCCCAAGCATAGGGAACCCTTTTGTGGATGCTGAAGATCCTGCGCCCATTGCAAATATCGTCTCGGATATTTTGTCACCTGTGACGAAGAAGGCACATGTAGCTAAGAAAGGAAAGAGGGGCTCCATGCCTCGAAGATACAATCCTAATGACCCACGGATCATAACTCTCGACTCATTTGGTCATGGGCACTCTCCCACCTGCACCAATCTCAAAGACTATTTAGTCGCAGAACTTAAGTCGAAGCACGGGAAAGAAATTCCTCCGCCAGGATCTCTCGGCATGACGGCGAAGAATATACCTACACAGGATAACTTCTGTGATTGCGGCGTGTACTTATTGTCGTATGTCGAGAAGTTTCTTGAAATGCCCGATGAGTTTATAGGGGACATACTACAAAGTAAGCTTGATGTTGATATGGAATGGAAGAAACCTTCGCAATTACGAAGAGAAATTCGCGACCTTCTCTTCACACTTTCCAAGGAGCAGTCTGCAGACAAAGCTACTTTGAAGCCGAAGGCAACGCCGAAGCCGAAGCCAGCCCAGGATTGCAATGAAAAACTGGAGAAGCTAGAACCTGCCGTATCTTCGGTCCCTAGATCTTCCTCAACAGCCCTCCAAGACCTCGAGATTCCTATTAGCGAAGAAGCTGATAGTATCAAGCCCGCCTTTCGAGCTGGGTCGAAGGCTGACGGGCCATCTGAGGACAACGCAGATCCAGCTATGTCGGGTAGCACCCTACTCCAAGATACCGTTGATTCGGAAAAGGCACAATCTAAAAACTCGGCCCGCGGCGAAGTGGTTGAGAATCAAAGTCACGGTTTCTTTAATTCACTTAAAAAGCATTTCGGTTTTGGCCAGAAAGAGCATAGCGAAGGAGAGATACCAAAGTCTGGCCAATCAGAATCAAATCCTGTTGAGATCGAGGAATCTCCTGTCAAGCTGCCAAGGAAAGGTCCTACCGTTGCCAAAGCGCCGATTGCAGGTGGCCACAAGGAAAATGCCCCTCGCCCAGATGATTCGGGTAAAAAGGACGATCTCCGCCATAGACATAATGTTTCTCCAACTCCGGAAATACCAAATACTCCGACACCAGATTCCTCCCAAGATGCGGATCGGAATAATGTCCAGAATGTACCTCCTTTGAAGTCTATTTTTACTCTCAAAGGAGACGAGAAGCCAGATCCGACCCTTTCGAGTCCATCATTGCTAGGTTCACCTGCCAAGTCAAGAGCACATTCAAAATCTGTTACAGATGACAATGAGATGTTACTTCGAACACATGAAGCTAGTGCACACTCATCGGCTTCATCGAATCACAGTTCTCAACGTAGCTCATCAGAACCAGCCTCTCCTCTGTCACCCGCCATCCCGACCTCTCTGAGACCTCAAATGCAATCCCCTACTTTCAGGAGACGAAAGCATACCCAGGAGGCCGAGGCTGGAAATGCAGTCGATCAGTCGACAAAACCGCAGTTTCGTGGCTCATCGGAAGAGGCATCTGAAACGCAACCCACAAACTCGAGGAAACGAAAGCATGCAGAGGCCGGCGAAGCAGGAAGAGGGCTCGAGCCTCAAACAAACAAACGTTTGCTTCTGGACTCATCCGATCGCGCTATTCTTGGGGTAAACGCCTCAAAGGCGAAACACATCCGTTTCCCATGATGCCCGATAGTATATCAAAAGCGCCTGCGGGTGCTCTAGCGCAACATTTCATCACATGCATAGCATCGGCGTTCCAATATCCATGGGTTTTTTGTTTTTAGATTACCAATAGCATATTGCTCGGTTTCGCTTCACATCATTCGCAGTCTAGAGGAACATGGCTGCTGGCGTTCCAGGGTGGGCAGGCTGGATGTCCTGCTCTTGACGAGCCGTTGAGGCTCGTGATTCTTTGATGAATATAAAATGAAGCATCTGGAAAGGAGCGTGTATTGAGGATGCAGCTAATGCTAGATATTCAGTCATGGCAATGGAATAGAAATACGATGGCTTTACATAAAGTAATGTTCACATAGATGGGTTATTGAAATTATTTCACCGTGTTTAACACTTCTCCTTCTGTCTTGAACGTTGGCCAAGTGCTTCACTGCAGCGATTGCACTCAAAGCAGACTGTTTTTTTATTGTCATTTCAATACGTACTTGCTTTCCCTTCGTGGTGGAAATCTCCCCCTATGCAACCCGTAATAGCTACATGAGCAGTCACTAACATTTCCGTATATGTACGGTAGCAATAGGGTATAAAAGCCTTAGAAACACAGAAAAGAAAGTAAAATCACGTGGCTCAAATAACAAAAGAGGTCATTTTGCCGAGATTTTCGTATCTCTTCTTCAGCCTTCCCTCATGAATTCCCATCGCTTTCTCTCACGACTATCATTCTCACGACTTTCACGTCAAAATCACACTTGAGAATTGAAAACGCCGAACGCGCAAACAATCTCATCGCAAGAGCTCGTCTCGTGCCAGCTCCTTACCTGCTTTCACACTGGCCAAAGTTTCGATGGGGGATGAGGTCGCTGAGGCTAGCCCAGAGTCCCCCCTGTTATGTCTGCAAGGGTCTTCTTCAAAGCACGTCTGGATCAACCAAGTCATTGGAGATCTCAGGCCGCCAAGGATGCGCTACATGCTCTCTTATCTATGCCGGAATGAAGGAGAGTGAGATTGAATATCTTCGCGAACGAACCAACCTGCGTAAAAGTCTGGGTAACCAGGATGGCGGCCTTCAATAGAGATGCTTTCGAACCAAAGTACCGGGTGTTAGAAACCGACATCACAATACGCTTCAGGTTTTTGTGGGAAACGATCCTTATAACATCGAGGACCTACCTCACAACCTCGAGTTTTTCACAGACTTAAGTATGTAATGTACCCTACTTGTATGTTCGTTATATTCTCTCACGCGGAAAGGAAACGGTGCGTTATTCCCAGGAGTTTTATATCGCAACCGTATCGATCCGGTTTTAGACCTCGAGAATGCAATGCGGTTCATTCAAAGTCGACTAAAAATATGTACAGAGCATCATGGCTGTATGCCGGTCACGCCATCACCACTTCCGCGAAAAGTCCTTGATGTAGGCTCTGAAGATCAAAGCAGCGTATTTCTCTACGAGACTTGTAGGGAAATCAGCCCTTACGTTGCACTAAGTCATTGCTGGGGAACAATACAAATGATACAGACGACGAAAGCGAACTATGATCACAGAAAAATCGGCATCTCATGGTCCGAACTTCCCGCGACATTCAAGGATGCTATTACAATCACACGCGCACTCCATATACAGTATCTTTGGATCGATTCCCTGTGCATTATTCAGGGTGACTCCTTAGACTGGGAGGAACAATCTGCTTTGATGACGGATATATATGCAAACTGCTATTTGAACCTCGCAGCAACACATTCACCAGATAGCACAGGTGGTCTGTTTTTCAAAAAATGGATACCTTCGGTTCACAACAATTCTATTCAAAGGGATCGACATTCGGTCAAATCACAAGCTATTTTTTCTTTTCAAACTGGCTTTGTAAATGATGTGATGGATGTTGGAAAAGTCTTTGTGCGTCGCAGCCTAGAAAACGCCCACATCGATGTGCTAATTACAGAGGGAGGCGCACGAGACTACAACGTAGTGGAATCTGCACCATTGCTAACTAGGGCATGGGCATACCAGGAACGTCTCTTGTCGCCTCGAACGGTCAATTTCCATTCAGCAGAGTTAACTTGGGACTGTGGCTCCAAGTTTAATTGCGAATGTGGTCAACTATTCAGCCGAGATATGGGAGATAAGTTCAACATGGTGATCCAGGTCTTGCCGAAATTTTGCTTCGTTGGAGAACGGCTAGATATCGACCCCGACATGATGTTCACCACTTGGCTAGATGTCGTGACACATTTTTCGAAGTTGAAATTGACTTTTTTGCAAGATAAACTGCCCGCGCTTGTGGGGATCGCAAAACGAATAGCGACTCAATATCAGTCCGAGTATTTGGCTGGTCTATGGCAGGCTGATATTGCGCGAGGTCTTTTGTGGAAGGTCAATTATGCGCCTGGGGAACGTCTTTATGACCGTGAAACAATTAGCACCAGAGCCTATCCCTACAGAGCCCCGACTTGGTCATGGGCTTCTGTAGATATGGTTGACTATCGGCCTTGCAGCGTATGGATTGGCTATGATTGGGCTGTGCGAGTATGGGATAATATCGATGAGCGCTTTGAGGTTTTGGAATGGAAATGTGATGTCGCTGGCGCAAATCCTTATGGATGTGTGACAGATGGACACCTTCTGGTCACAGGTGCAGCTTTAACTACGACCCTTTGCTACAATGGTACTAGGAGCAGTTCAATAGACGAGAATACGGATCTTGAGCATGAGGAATGGGCAGACCTTGACTTGATATTCGACTGGCATTTGGAAATGCATGACAAGTCCTTTAAACATTTTGCATTTTACTATTTCGACTACGATATCCGCGATGAAGGGCCTTCATATATCCCAGAAGGCGCTACTATTATCGCTTTGCTCATTGGCTTGGAAGGGCGACAGGGCTATGCGATCATACTTACACCCTCGAAGAGAAGCGCCGGGAAATACGAGAGGATTGGTATCATACTCGTGGATATAGAGGATTTTGAATCTGCCGAGGAAATGGTTCTTCATATTATTTGATCATATGGCTATGAATTAGGGAGAAGTCGTGACTGGTTAGGCTTTAAGTTTGGAACGAAGGGACGGGTACAAGTATCGGAGTTGGACAGAGCTTGAAAATTGTGCCCTTTTCAAGGGCCAGAACAGATAACCACAGTAAGTCGTAAACCAAGCCTCTTAATCATGTCCCGATTAACTCCGGGTTGCTCAGTTTATTACTCACTCACAGCTCAGGCTCAAATAGACCATTCTAATATAAAAGGAGACCAATACAGACCCAGCGAAAAATAAACATCAAGTCTGCTGAGCATGGACACCTTATTTCTTCGTCGAAGGTAGAGGAAAGGAACTCTTCGGCTATACAATCCTAAACATACCGAATTATCGCCAATGGCTTTGCTGTTTTCGACTGTTATATCTCATACGCATCAAGTGAAGGTCGCTATCACTAGCCAAATCTGAAGGATTTCTCAAGAACTATGAACCTCATGGAAAACGCGACCAACGAAATATCTCGGGAATTACGCGGTGTTTCTCCTTTATGCCCTTTCTTACAAAGCCTTACCATTTTCACAATCACAGTTTCACGGTTAGTTTTATTTTTATTACATTAAAAGGGAGAGAGTTATTTATTAAACATGACAGGAATCTAATCCTACTTCGAGCTCAACTCAATCTTGAAAACTTACCAACCTACCTTGCAAGGGGACCAGCCCTCAATGCCTCATGCAATGCATGCAATTATTGCGATGGGCCAACGCGACTACAAGCCCATGTACCTGGTCCAATATACCTGCCCTCTGATTGTTCACCATGTTTTCTTGTTTTAACTGCTCAACCAGCCGGTCTCTCGCCGCAAATACCGCTAAATCCTCTGGTCTTCAGTCACAACATAGACAAGAGTCCACGTCCACCATTTCAATATCACCATCTGCCTGCCTCGCAAGAGGTCGATGGTACTCGCGCGGTGGGTTTCCTCTTCCAAAAGTCTGCCCGTCGTAAAAGTAGAGGCCGGTATTGGGGTATTCTGGTTGCGGTTGCTCTGCAATACGATATGGATGGTGAGCAATGGGGTCTTCATCGTAATCGTCATGATCAGTGAAGCGGTTATCACTATGAGAAACAGGTATAATACCATAGTACCTCTCCGGATGCTGGGGACTGAAAACCCCACTAGTGCTCACAACTGGAGGTCCGTACGCATCCACCTGGGGCGCAAGGACATCTTTGTGAGGACACATGGAAGGGATGTGTGGCTCGCCACAGTAGTAGCAAGGTCTTATGACCAGGCCGCTCATTGTCAAGGAATATCCACCAACTGTCGGTGCTGATTTGTTTGAGGCCGAATATTCATTGCCGTTAGTGGATCCGGTGTAGTTTGGATCGTGTTTACTGGGACAGGCGGCATTGAAGTGAGGTCCTTTGCAATGTTTGCATACGATCGGTTGGCCGTTACTGTTTTTTTCTGGTGTCTTGCAGTCTTTGTCCAAATGCCATCCACCACATTTGGAGCATGCTTTTGTGACGTTGCTTTTATTTTGATTGTTGTTATTGCGGTTGTTCTGGTTATTACTATTGCCATTGCCGTTTTGGTTCTTTTTATAACAATCAGCTGTGCTGTGTCCGTTCCTTTTGCAATGATTGCAGTATGGGTTGCCATTGTTATTATTATTGTTGTTTCTGCCACCTCCGTTGTTATTGTTACCTCGTCCTCCGTTTCCGCCTGCGGAACCATTCTGGTTGCTACCCCTNNCCCCGCGTCCTCGAGGCATTTTGGACAGTTGTGATTGGGGTAAAGTGAGTTTGAACTTTGAACCTAGTGATAGTGTTCAGCTGGGGTAAATAGGCTTGGAACTTACTAGGTAACTGACTTTAGTATATGATGCTCACTATACTTGCTTGAGTGAATGAATAGAAAAGTTGGGTCTGGTGGACCAGAACAATGTGGTGAAGTGTATGCAAATTTGAATACTCGTTCTGAAAGTGGACGGGGGAAACATAGATCTCTTATAATTTGATCAAAGAATTTTGTTTTAATTGTGAAGAAAGGTGTCTTGAAAGGACGTGCGGTCATTATGTGGATTTTTACACAAAGAAACTAAAATGGCATTGTGTAAAACAATACTTCTTTGTGGGTAGCACAAAGGAGACCAAAGAACCTGAATCCTTCCAGTCAAGTTCGGAACAAGTTCAAGACATTCTCCCATTGAACAAAGAAATTAATTTCATTCTTATCCTGAAGTGGGGCTTCGCGGGTCACCAACCCCAAATGCTTCGTTCTCTCAATACGTGGTTGTTACAGGTGAAATCTTGAAAATCCATTGTCATTCAGATTCCTCGGGAGCACAAGCACCATCCCAATGCCACCATTTGCATAGCTTACAAGGTCTTGTAACCCGCCCCAGCTTTTTCTCTTCCTAGGGGCACTCTGAATCCCAATGTTCTCCCTGGAAATACTGGCATGGTCTAGTACGCTTCTTCGTATTTTGCGTTTGGTTATCATTATCACCTTTTGGGGGTGCTTGGGAACATTCCGAGTCCCAGTGCTCGCCTTGACAGTATTTACACGACTTGATTATTTCTTGGGGTTGAGGTTCTGATTTCTTAGTATTTTTGTTGAGATTTATATTTGAGAAGCGTTGTGAGATCCCCTTGAGCTGCGATGAATTCGGCTACTTTGGAGGTTACTTGAGGGTCTTTGACTTCTTTGGCTTCTTTGGCGGCATGTTTTGGTTTCGGTATGACGAGTTGAATGCATTTTCTGTGAATACTTTTCAGGAAGATATGCAGTATGACAAAAGCTCCGAGGGTGTGGAAGAATGCGCATGGTAGTTAGGCATTTATATATGTTCCAGTTTCGAGACAATTCTAGAATCAATACGGTTCATTGAGGGGTGTCGAGAACTGGAACTAAGACTTTCGCCTCCCTGTCGCTTTCTGTTGTTAGAAGCGGGATATTACATTCTTCAGTTGCTACTGCTTTCTCGACAATATTTTGAACCCCGATCTCACACCCCTAAATTGAGTTTTAAGCGAGATGGTAGGATGCACTTGAAAATAATAAAATAAGAACCAAAAATTACACACTCAAGTGATATAAAGAGATAGAAGAGAACTAAAGGAGTTGGTATGTGTAAGGATCCTCCCTAGCTTGATTCAAAACCCTCGGTATTTGGAGGCATTTCCCCCTACCTCACGTGATCGACCAATTATGTGTGGAAAATGATATTCGTTTCCAAATTTCTAGAAGGAAAATTTTTTCACTTCTGTTCTTATCCGGAGCATCACTCTACTCCATGAATCTCGCAGAGAGTTCGTCTTTTCTTCAACACTTCGTGTTACTATGCGGACTTTTGGACGTCAACCTCTTTGTCTCCTTCAATAAAGGAGTGCATGGGGAAAACTCATATTTATATCCTAACATAAAACTCCCAACTAAAGCCTTCAATTTGGAAGCCTAATGCTTCTAATTAGCAGCTTAGCTGTTCAAACCCTTTCCCAAGAGTCTGTGTCAACATATGATGCTATTCCCAAATTTCCAACCCAAGTTAGTGAGGCGAGGTTGTTAAAAACACTGCAAAATGAACAATCAAAGCAAAACAAAAAAACAATAGCTCTTGTTAACATGAAACCCCCGAACCAAACAATATATCTGTAAATTTTGAAAACAATACTTTTCAGAAATGTATAAATAGTTCTCTTGTCCCTTCCTTCTTCTCTTCCTCCATATAATCCAAACTACACCTCATACTACGATTTACATTACAACACAACACACCACACCACCAAACCCACAACTTGGCACACATGCCACAACACAACACCCCGAACCGCCACCAACAAAAGCGAAACATCAGAACAAAAAAAAATGGATTCCACAATCTGCTGCCAATGTCCCAAGCCCGGCACGACCAAAACCGCAATGGGCTGGTATAAAAACCAACGATGTAAGAACTGTTACCACAAAAAGTGTTCGGAGTGTGCACCAAATTCCTTCGTACTCCCTTTGACTCAAAAATTCTTCAAGACACTTTTTGGTTGTTAGGCAATGAGAACTTCTCTATTGGAGATGGTTCTGCTTAATGGAAGTCTTGATTCGTGAAGACGAAAGGAGGCCGAGAAGAGAGGTAGGGACAACGTCGAGGTGTGAGAGATACGTAGTGGATTTTTTTTAGTATTACCTCGGTCCATAGTCGATACCATGACGAGACGGACCGGGATTTAGGAGGTACTAGGTACCGTAGACTTAGAATAATAAGATGTAAGAAGACTTTGCCTTTTTTTTTGAATTGAGTGACAAATGTGAGTAAATAAATTGTTAATATAGATTGAAAAATTTAAAGTGTAGAGGAATTATTGTAATGCTTTCGCGGTCGGCGATGTGTCCTCAACGAAAATCACTTCAAAAACAAAACGCAAATTTATAGTGTGATACCATGTAAAGAAAATGATTAAAGCCCAGAGAGCTCTCTACTTTCTCTCAAGTCACTAGGTAGAGACTTGTATGTTGATCACTTTGAACTGTTTTGTGTAGTATCACGAACGGGACGAACGAAGTATATGACGGTTTTTTAGTTTTACTTAAGTATTCATTTGAATTAAAGTGATTAAAAATCAAAAAAAGCTAAGCAATTCCGGCGGATTTCACACCTTAGGTTCCTGCAACTCCTTTCTCAAACCTTCCATCTTCGACACCCCCTTGCCAAGCATATATGAAGCCAATTCACCCCACGGTACCCTCGATCGCTCATCTTCAGCCACTTGCTCATCCATCGAAGCACGAACCGCAATCTCCAAATATTCCTCTTTTTCACGCTCATTCCCACCAAAAGGAGCAACAATCCCGGTATATTTGAGTAGTATACCATTCAGAATTAACCGACATGCTCGTCTGTTGCCATCCAGAAATGGGTAGATATTGACAAATTTGTGGCAATATTTTGCCGCGAGCATATATGGATCGAGACTGCCCTTTTTTTCCGCCCGGACGATATCGTCATTAAATTCCTTGACGAAGCACTTCATGGCTGATGGCACTTGGTTGGGTGGTGTGAAGGTAGCCAGCTTAGAGCCGACGCTCTCTGTTCGATAAACCCCCGAGTATGAAGAAGATTTATCGCCATCAGAGGCATCGATCCCATCGGTAAGATAGTTGTGTGTCTGAAGAATTATATCTTCAGACAGTGGTGCATTTGAAGCAACAAATTCCTTTGATAGGTATTGCCAGGCTAATGCGTATTGGACGATTTCTTTCAAGGAGCGTTCAAAGTTTTTGGGACTGAGATCGATTTTTCGACTTTTAAAGTACTTAACGGCCTGTCCTCATTACCGGTTTGAAAACTTTAAAAGTTCCGCATCTGAGGGAATGGGGTTTCCAAGGAAAATATCTCGGCACAGTCGTTGAGTCACTTCTTGATCAAGGCCAGCGTTCTCGATGAAGTTGGAGCCGAATATGAATTCCGCGGATGCATAAAGAACATGTTCCAAGTAGGACACTATTTGATATCGGGACGTGGACATTGTTAAGGCTCGTATTTCGTTGAAATACCCTTGAGCTTTTTGAAGGAGTTCATCCGGATCCAGTGAGGTGTGGAAACAGTCGTAATTTTGATCATCCATTTCAATCGCGAACACCGACTGAGAGTAGAGAAAGTTTTCCATCTTTAGGTCTACCCGGTTGGGTTTCTCCTGAGTGATGGGCTTTCGGTTCAGCCTGCACGTGAAGTGTTAATAATATCTCACAGCAGCAAAATGGAGTACTCAGCTTAGTAGAAGCTTGGGAAAGGACGTTGCTTCGAGGAAAGGCCGACTACTTACACAATATTTGTAAAGTCGTATGCTACTGTGAGCACCTCAAAGAATGTGTTCTCGAGGAAAAGCTGACCACTTATACGATGGTTGCGAGTTGTTATCCGACTGTTCAAAATAGAGTCGAGAAATTGTTTTTTTAAAGTTATTTAGACTTAGTCATCGCACTAAGAAGTTTAGTTCCCGCGACCGGCATCATTATTACACAAGAGCTCCAGCCTAATCGATTTCTACGTCCTAGAATCGCAAAAAATCACTTCAAATTTAGAAAACAACGAATTATTTCTTCGTATAATTAACCTCAATTATGGATCAGAGAATGAAGTTCTTAAATAACTACAAATAAGATTTCTCATTGCCCGCTATACTATCAAAATTTTAAAGTGAACCTAGTAAGTATTTCTGTGAAAAATGAAGCATCGGGTATAGAAGAACCCAACAACACATGATAATCGGAGCCGAATACATGAGGGCGGGGCGTAGGGGAAAAGTGTAAGATGTGGATACTGTGATCTGATTGGATGATAGATCAAATAGAGGTGGGAAGAGCGAATCAGGTGGTCACGTGTGAAAAGAAGCTTGATTTAATCAAAAGAGCTTGATTGACTTGAATATCTAAGTATAGGATTATAGGCCGTATATATGAAGCAATAATACGCTAACCTCGCTTAATTAAATGCCGATATAAACGTCATCATAATCCTTCTGGATTAACTACCTTAGGTCTAGAATTAGACTAATCATGACGATATTATATAATAATATAGCCGAGGATATTAGCTATTCTAGAACCTAACTAGCTAAATCTAGATCTATATGATATAATCATAATTACGTAGTACTTTAAAGTATATACGTAATAATGATATAAGTCCGTGCCCCTTATTAGGGCCACCCTTTTATACCAAAAACAGCGATTTTAAGGTATTTATAACTTTACGAAAGTTTAATATAATTCTTTGAAATTTAAAATATAAGATATTTATATATAGATTACTCAATATAAAAATTATAAAATTTTTTAGAGGTAGCTAATACCCTTAAATTAACGTTTAAATTTTTAAATTTTTTTTATACCTAATTTATTATATTATTAGGTAATAAGCACTATTCTAAACTTAAGGTTTAAACCTTAGTAGAATCTTCTAGATTGTTCTTTGATTTATAAGCTTTGATTTATAAGCGTTGATTTATAAGCGTTGATTTCTAAGTTATAGAAGCTTCTAGTAACTACACTTGTAGTATATATAGTCCGCTCATTCCTTTGTAGATAGATAAGTCTTTAAGTCAAATTCATATTATTATTCCACATACTTGAATCACTCTCGACCTAACAGTCGACTCTTCTTCCGCTATCTTCACTATAGCCGCCTACCGACGACTATATAGATATATCTTCTATATACTATATACCGCGTACTACGGCTATACCATATATACCCTTACCGCCAACATATACGGACCCCCTAGAACTAGAAAATCGAGTTTAAGCTTGTCTATCGCTGGTCGTTTTGGTTTGGATATCTATATCCTCAGCCTTTCTGCTATTAGCGAAACCAGCCTAAAGAGCCTATTCGCCAAGCTTCCAAGTCGCTGCGTTATTCTTTTAGAAGACATTGACGCCGTCAGTTCGAATCGATCTACAGACGCTGAAATAGACTCTCGCTAAATCGCGACTAACTCCCCCTCTTAAGAGAGCAAATCTGCCTCTAGAAAGGTGTCCCTATCTGCTCTCTTGAACGTCATCGATGGTGTAGGGTCACAAGAAGGCTAGATCCTGATTATGACTACTAATTACATCACACGCCTCGACGAAGCACTTATACGACCTGGCCTTTTTTATATCGTCTTCAAGCCTGTGAAAGGCAAGATCGCTCTCCTAGAGAACGCTCAATCGGACGTACTAGCAGAAGAAGATAGAAAAGGTCCCTAAAGCTGTAAGGAACCCAAAAGGAGAGGTCAAGAGAGTTGAGCAGTTGACAGAAGAGTTTACTGCCAGGGTGCCGGAGCTGAAATATAGCCCAGCTAAAATTTTATCATTTCTTTTAGAATACGGGAAATCACCTAGAGAGGCTATTGATAGTGTGGAGCAACTCATCTCGAAGTCGCCAACGATACCCTAAGATGCCAAGTCTGAAGATACTCAGCCTTAGATACCCGAGCTTCTAAGTAAGTATACCTCAAACGGAGTGTAAATCAAACTTTCCTAACGATCTATTTAGGTGGGATAAGGAATCTTTAACAACGAAAGTCTTAACCAAGATAGTTCAAATCTTATTTGCCTTTGTATAACCAACCACACTACCGAGCAGCCCGAATCCATCATCCGACCATATTGTCACACCGAACAATATCCAGCAGTTCATTGACATAGTCAAAGCCGCTATAGCTATAGAGATTACTTCCGCTCCTCCGACAAACCAGCCATCCTTACAAGTTATGACTACAGAGTATGTCTAACAATTCTTCGACATTCTTAGGTCTCTCAATGCCAATCATAGACCTCCTCCGCCCGCCGCAGCAAAGAAAGTTGAATCCAAAGAATCGCTAGCACGAGCTTCAAAGCTCGACTTCAAGGCTGTTAATGAAGTGTATATCTTTAATGCCGTACAAGTCTAAGCATGCTAACGTAATGCACTTATCAGTTGGGATGATAAAGCCTACAAGTACACAATTGAGGAATCGCCAAAGTCAGTTAATAAGGCGAATGAGCTCGATCAATACGTGTTTGTCATTCGTGCTCGGATTAGTTAGTATCTTCGCTCTAAACAAACCCTATATACTGATAAAGATATCCTAGAGAAGAAGATATCGGCCGCCACGGTCTATATCGATATCAAATCAGAATACTTACGAGATGTCTTAAGGACGGTTCTGAAGAGCGTTTATAGAATTAGTGTGAAGGAAGACAAACCTTCTATAAGCTCTCCCTCTCTAACCGTGTGAAACTAACCACTAACCTGAGCTTAGGTTAAGCAGAATCTCTTATATCACTACCTCCCTAAACTTAAGTCGCTCCGAAGTAGCACCGATCCTCTCGACTTAATGTGTGTAAAGCACCTCGACTTACTTATCTAGCACATTAAGACAACCTACGCGGATACTAGAATTCGTCTGCTACCGCTTCTTATAAGTAGCGATATCCTATATAAGCTGCTCTAGGCTCTTTTCAAGCCAAATACGTTTGCTTATATCACTTGTCCCGGGATAAAGAAACCAAGGTATATCAAATATGACTTTAGCGAAGAGAGAACTACGCCCGATGGCGTGGAGTACTTCTATATTAGGGGCCGCTACGTGGATTTCGATAGGAAAGTGTTTAGTAAGTTTCTATTTAAACTAGAATTTTGAAATTCTGTAGATCAAAGCCTATTAACTCTCTCGACGTTTTCCCTATACGATACTACGAAAATACAGACTAGGTCAGAGTAGAGCTGGTTAAGTACGGTCAGAAGTTCGGCTCTTTGAAAAGCGTTCGGCATCTCTAATATAGTAGTAAAGCGTTCCAGGTAGTTAAAAGAGAGCCGGTCGCAACATCCGTCTCGAGTAGAATCATGGTTGATATAGCCTAGTTCCGAAAGATCAACCCTAACTATGCTAGGCCAAGTATAATCAGGGTAGCCAACAGTCGGCGGAGTGATTCTAATACTATCGATCTTGATAGCTAGTTTGATGATAGTCCGCCTCCACCGCCAGGGGCCGACCAAGGTCAACGACGTGGATCTCGATATACAAGATAAAGACAACTTAATCCTTTATAGTCTAACCGTTCTAGGTTATAGTCTAAATGATAGATTGTAGTATGAGAATCCGGTCTAGTGATAAGAGGTTTATCAAGCCGATCGAATCGCATGTAGTAGAGTTTATAGCTGACGATATTACTAAGATTAACTAGAACGACTCACTTTAGAATCATCTTGTGATAGATTCCAAGCGGAAGAATCTTATCTTAACTCTCGCAGTATCTCATCTATAGTAAATACCGGATTATTCATTTGATGATATTGTAACGGGAAAGGGTCGTGGTCTGATTCTGCTCTTCTAGTACGGCACTTAGCTTTAACTATATTTCCCAAGTTCACTGACACACGTGCCAGTGGACCGCCTAGGGTTGGCAAGACGCTGACTACTAAAGCACTATCAGAGCACCTTCAGAGACTGCTCTATACGGTAGGTGTTCCTCTTAGCGATGCTGCTGTTAGTGCTGACGTTTGCAGATATCAGCTAGGGATCTAAGCCACGATGTAGCAAAGCTCGAGAAGCAGCTTTCTCTTATCTTTGAGCTTACGGATCATTAGAACGCTCTGCTTCTTCTCGATGAGGCTGACGTGTTTTTACGCAAGCGCGATACGGATCATATCCACAACTCTCTCGTCTCCGTGTTCCTACGCAAGTTAGAATATTATCAAGGAATCATGCTCCTT
>JAAMPI010000751.1:0-26660 GCA_013054445.1 Cudoniella acicularis | reverse complement strand
TCCGGATGCACGCCGCAGATCCCCGTGGCCACCATATCAATCGGCAGCTCGCCCGTCAACGTCGGCACGCTCACCGCCAGCGCCCTTTACACATCCGTGTCCAGCGCGCTCGAGAGCCTGTGTCCCTCGGCCGTGGACAACGGCCCCGTCACGGGCACCGCGTGCGCTGGCGCCGGCAAAGCAACCATCTCCAGTATCGCGTACGCTGCCGACGACGACGAGGCCACCGACGGCGAGTTGGTCATCGCCATCGAGACCAGCAACTACAACAGCACGGCCCTACGCGACTTCCTAATCACCATGCTAGCAACGTCGGCCCAGCAAGCCGCCACGGGCAACAACTGCTACGTACCTGAGGGCAGCGCGGGCCTAGGCAACGCCAACCCAGATCCATCCGATACCTTCTGCAGCACCGCCAATTCCTACGAAGCCAACTATTTCAACCAATACTGGCGTCTGGCGCCCACGCCCAGCCCGACTGACTTCATCCACATCACCATGGAGTTTGTGGCAAAACCCGATCTGAGCCTGATTTTCGCTTGTGATTTTGCGGACCTAGCGATTGATGCCCTTGGAGCGCTTGACCCAGAGACGATTCCGGAAGATATAGGGCTTGAGGAGGGGATCAACTTGGTTTGCGAGGACCAAGAGGCGAACATGATAGAGAAAAGTACAACTGATGAGGCCTAGAAAAACCTAGTCGGCGTCGCTGCGAGGAGTCCAGGACCAAGAGAAGAAGATTCAGAAAGGTACAAAGGGTAACTCCTAGGATGTGAGACCCTAGCTCTTTCTGGTATATCGGCTTGTTTTGTGTCGGCCCGGTTGAAGGCGTAAAAGGCGTGGAGGTGTTTGTATCTTTACCATTTGTCATTTGTTTTCCTTTTTGCATAAGCGGGTGTTTTGGAGATAAAGGCATTTCAAATGCCCACGTAGCTTTTTATACGTCTCTTTCAGGTTTCGTTATTGCTACCCTCATCACCGTCGAGTCGGTCATTGAGTCGGTCGTTGACATTAGTGCTCGTTATCTCATTCTACCTCCTCTTAAGCCCCCTGAATATACCCGAACATACCTATACCAAGTGGTACAGTATGATTCGAGCACATCACACTACTCGAGGGGAGGCTGTACTCGCTGTGCTCTGTTAGCAAGGTATTTCTCATGCGGTGTGAATTATGATTTTCTTAACATTCAAGGGAACAAACAAGCTTCGAGTAGGTCGCGGGTCTCGAACGCCTTGCTTTTGTGTGAGAAAGTCATTCCTGGCGTGGATTGAAATTTCGAGCGGCTTCGACTATCGAGTTAGAGCACTTCTTAACCTTCAAGCGTAGCCAGCAAAGGGGGTTTGGGGGCTTGTCCACATGAAAAGAATTTTGTATTTTGTACAAGTGTTTTATTGAGTGCTGCAAAATATGAACGCCCGGTTCGAAGTGTCGTTCCTCCGGGGCGCTAGGACGAACTCTCCCCCTCAAGAGTGGTAGTCGTTACTTTTCCCCCTTCCTCCTGCCTCCGAGGCACCATGTTGAAGTATCAGAAGGTTCTTCTGCCAGCGGACCTGGTGCCGCTGCTGGCGGTGCATGCATTTCGACCGTCTTGGCCACGATGGCCGAATCCTCTTCCTAACTCCGTTTTTCTTTCTCCATAACAGAACGTACCCAACACACGGTAATGGCAGCCCATATACCAGCTCATAGAAACGGAACTCCCCATCTTAGAAATACCTGGTTGAGAAAATCGGCCCTGCCAAACAAAATAGAATGGCCGGACCAGGCATAGAAAGAACCCGAAGGAACACCTCGTGTGGCGCCGCACCGGCGATGAGAAGTGTCGTCACACATGCGATGGTAAGCACTAGTATCCAATTCGTGAATCGTGATATCAAAAGCCTAGCCCGCCTTCACCCCAAGCGGTTTGTAAAAATGTTGTTTTCGAATGAGACGCAGTGAGCGCACCGCAAATTCCACATATGCCGGACCTCCCCAGATGGTAGTCACAACTACAAATGTGATATAACCTTGCACATTTCCACCATACGTCATGGCGTAGTATAACAAGATCGGGACAATGCAAGTATCGAAAACCATCAGCGCGATATACCCAGCGAGTTTCCACCGCTTAAACCAATGTCGAAACGTAAATGGTAATTGCGGCAGAATTCTGCGTATTCCCACTGCGTCCCCGCGCGACTATCGTAATAGGCATCACGTTCTTCTTGGTCCAGATCGCGATGATGTCGATGATAGCTAGAAGATTGGCGACGGTTGGATGTTGAGCGGCGAGGGGAGAAGGTGCGCCCGGTGGAAAGGGAACTTGAGGTTTCTTGTCGGTTTTTGTTTGAATCGTACGCCTCTGCTGGGCGCGGGAGCGGGACTGGTTTGTGATGGTGAGGGCTTGGTTTCGGATTCGGATTCGGCGGCTGCGTGGCGAATCCCCTAGACCCTCTAAACCCCTCCTGCTAGAAAATCACGTTCGCATTGTCGCCCTTAGCATAATAGAGTTACTCTACCATAGCTCTACTACCGAGCTCATACCATCCTAAATACATGGACATCCTCTACAAGAGCCTAGGTTGGCTTGACAAAGCGGAGATGTAGCAGCGAGCGCTGCAGGACAAAGAAAAAGCATACGTACAGCAACACTCATCACACTCTACCACTTGGGCCTCCTTAAAGAAACCTCCTTAAATCAAAACGACACAAGTTGTTTCGAAAGCTTGATATAAGGCACAATCATTGATTATATGGTTCTATAGCAAATATTTTGTATATAATAATATTCTCTCCTGCAATATACCTATAGACCTCATGGATATTAGGAGTGATAAAAGCTCGGTGGTAGAGCTGGAATAAAGGGATTCTATTATGCTATAATGGGGACTTCCCACAGACTAGGCGTGAAAACGACGATGTAAACGTCATTCATTTATTGGTAAAACGGAGTTTTAAATGTTCAAAAGTAGCTACAACACACTTGTACAAAATTATAATGTGGTCGAGGTGTGGAGGGGCGAGATGTAGAGGGGCGATGGTGTATGTTATCAAGGTGTAGAAGGTCGAGGTGTAAAAGGGCGAGGTGTAGAGGGGAGATGGTGCATGTGGTTGAGGTGTGGAGAAGGGCGATGGTGTATGTTTTCGAGGTATAGAGGGGTGGTGGTGTGTATATGTGTGCTGTTAAAAGAAGAGGGAGAGGAGGCGAAGGCAGTTGAGGTTTTAGGCAAAGAATCTGCATAACCCTCTATAGGCCAGAAGAAAATATTTTTCACTCCCTTCCAGGTTTGAGGGCCACTCTCCCCCTTAATAATTCTTCGATGTTATGAAGTTCTCTTCAACAATTCTCGCTAGGGACTAAGTCTAAGTTTGCTTCAACTCCCAGAAGCCCCTTTTGCCAGCCAGTCTTCACGAAGTGTGGAACATGTTTATGTTTAGTACCAATTTGTATGTCTAATCGCTTAAGCTAATGCATACAAGATAGTACATACTTGAGGTAGTCGCATGTATCTCTAGGGTTGGTGTGAATCATATGAAAAGAAATTACGGCATAACGAACCAATAACATAATATCATTAACCAAAAGTGTGTCAGGGAAATCGGCCGAGCACTAGATAGTGTCCACATTTGGGTTAAAGTAAATCTTTCCCGCTCATCCCCAGCTTCGAGTGTATTTTTCGAATTGTTGCAATACTCTTTTGCGGGACTCCTTACAAGCTAGTTGAATTCCGATTTGAGGACAATTGGTGTCTGTGTAAGAAATTTTCCCATCGTAAAGCATATTGAAATCACATAATTTTAGTCGGGATGCTTCTAAGTCCCAGATAGTGTGTTGAATTTCGGGTGGCAATTTAGGGAAGAGTCTGAAAACGGAATAGCTGCGAGTAGCGCCTAAATTTATCTGTTAGATACATCTTAAGACACGAAAAAGGCTTCATACTATACTAAAGAGAGACCTCCGATGCTGTGGTTGTCTCACTCATCACGATGCACGAATGTAGCGAAGGGAGCGTGGGCGTGGGCGGTGGGTGGCCTCGTACCCGGAACGACTATATCGATATACTGCTCCGTGCGAGCTCTTCTGCTAGACAGACAATTCAATTACTTCTTTCCTCCTACATGCTTGCAGCTAATCTGCCTCCAAAATCCCTACACTTACAAGTGCTCATAATAGTATAGTATATGTAGGTAGAACGAATATTAAAAGCGTTAAAATTACCAAAATTAGTGAAATCGGAACACTTAGCTAATCCCATTTTATTGGCTGAATACGCCTAAGCTATAGGCCTATTTAACTAGTTCGAGAATTAGTAGGTAAAATACTATAATGCAGATCTCAACTCCCGGGCGAACTAGTTACGTGTCACCCCTCTAATGGAACGATGCTTTTTCTCTGCTCGAATAGACAGGTTTGTAGCGGTCACTAGCACTCTTATAAGTGCCAGAGCTAGTCTCGATCTGCAAGACAACCTTAGGAAAATGGCCCTTTACCGCGCACTCTTTATGGATGTCCCGGCTGTAACCACACGGGAATGTTTGCTCTTCCCATCCCTATGTCTCACGTGAGCAGCGCCGCCTTTGCTCAGGCTCGGCTCAGGCCAGACTCACCTTCGGCTCAGGTCTGCTCAGGTCTGCTCAGGCCTGCTCACCCCTATTACGCGACGCGGCGCAGCCAAGAATAACCTCATCAGAAATCATCAACTTTTAACGAGGGGCCTTTTCGGGCCCCTCCCCTAGCCAGGGATCTCAAATATGTTACCACCTCTACTATGCCGATAGATACGAAAGAGACCATAATCCATGAAGATGCTTTTGTTCCTATGTTCTAAAAATGGCGTCCACTCTCGCCCTGGCAATTTTCCTCTCCATCTTCTCACCTATCTTCTCTCACCTATCTTCTCACCCATCTTCTCACCCATATTCTCACCCATCTTCTCATACCCATCTTCTTACCCACCTCTCTAATCCCTCTCTCATCTATCAAGTCTTTTCTTTCTACTAGATATTTACATCCGTATATACAAACCGCTGCACAATATGAAAGGACTGAGTCCAGAGGAGCAGATGGAGGCAGCACTAAGTAAAGGGCTCTCCCAGGACAGATCTGATATCAATAGCAAGCCCGTTTACAGAAAACTTGATGAAAAAAGTAGCGAACCGCGCTACGAAGCAATGTGGAATTTTTGGAAAGCGTACGTTCATAACATTATAAAGTCAAGTCTAACATAGCAAATGCTAACATGTATTAGGTATAAGAAGGAAATGGAGAAGAAAAATCCAGGTATATACATAGACCTAGACGATATAACAACTGCAAAGCATGTTGCTAAAGCTGTTGGACTCGCAACCCAGAATGGACGAGATGGCTGGCAGGAATCAGGGAGAGAAGGCTACTATATATACGGGGGAAGCCCCTACCCCGTTATGCTCTACATCCTAGCACAGGGTGCAGCCAAATCCAGGTAGTTCATTCTTTGGCGAAACAGGATTCAAAGCCAAGGGAAATTGAAAACGCGGTAAAGTAGTTATCAACGCACGATTTCACGATAAAACCCTAGCAAGGCGCCAAACTTGAAATCAAGCCTGTATGTACAATCTACCCTGATCCTCAGTTCCGACGCCTATACCACAAGGACCCTTATGAAGATCACCAGCCACGATATCTCATCTGGAGCTTAGCAATAGCCATTCATATTATCGATCTTGCCAGGCCCCTGGAAATCATTTTCAAAAATTCTCCTAACATCAAGGACCGTCTGTATATAAGAAATAGACAAGTTTACTTGATCAAAGTTTGCCAATACATGTGCTACACGCACTGTATTCTTGATCTACGAAGTGGAATTTATTAGCAAGGGGGCGTTGATTCGAACTCCACTAAAGACAACTTACCTGTCGACTATTCAGGTCATGCTTGGCCAGATCCTAGAGTTCATTAGTACTATACGATATCACCTTGCCCCCCTGTATTTATCTTTTCCAAGAAGCTACCCCAGAGCTTTTTTCGCGTATCAGGCCCTAAAGGACTATAGGCAAGTCTAATGTGTATTCTGCTTTGCACAGCATTGTCGAAATCTGTCACCCGATTTATAGTAAGTAGCATGATTCCCTGAAAATATTCAAGCTTGCGTAAGAAGACAGAGACAAGAGAGTTGTGTTAGCTATCGTTAGACCGTTTACGGAGGAATGTATCGGCCTCGTCTAGGAGCAGCAGGGCGTCCTAATGGTTCGCTACCTCAAAGATTCCTGACAGTTGCTTGTCAAGAGCTGCTATGTCGTGGCTAAAGTTTGCCGCGGAGACCTTAAAAGTCAGCTTCGGCAAGAGCTAGATCTACTCGCAAAACGTACTATATAGAGGGGCTTGTAAAGGAGTTCGGAGAGTGCCTTAGCAGTCATCGTCTTTCCTACGCCAGGCGGCCCGCTATTAAGTGTGTCAGTATTGCTTCTTCTGGCAGGTGGTACAAGTCTCCGTACTATAGAAGTATGATATTGCAACTCCTAGAGACACGGTTTCCGAAAGAGAAAGAGCTATGTTTTCGAACCTTTCAATTGGTTTCTGTCGCCCTCCGGCCCCTGAGTACATCTGAAGTGCAAGCAGCTCTTGTGCCACAACCCAGATATGATGACGACAGATCTAATCGCATTGTAAATTTCGAGGAGGCTTTGCGAGTTGCAAGTAGAGGCTTGCTGGAAATTCGAAATGGCAAAATCGTTAGGTTTATTATACATCGGTTATGGAATTTCTGGGCTCCAAAGGCTGCTCAAACACCGAATTCTACCTCGACACTAAGCTCGCCAACATGGCCATTGCGGCCATCTGTTTAACATATCTCAAAATAGCTTTACCATCCGCTCCATTGAGTGGCATTGCAGACAGGCCTATTACCAAGTCCAGCCAGCAAAGTTCTTTACCATTTGTAGGCTATGCTTGTCAACTTTGGCCGTCTCACATTGCTCATGCCTTTACCTCACTCAACTCAGTCTCAAAAACGGAAAGCCTAGAGCCGCTCTCCAACTTGATGTTAGAATTATCGAACTAGGTGTTGGATTACCTAAGTATGACAGCTTGGGTTGAAGCCGTCTGGGTCTTTGGTATCAGCGATGATGTTAAAAGTAGGCTCTTTCCAATGAGCTACAAATTCTCAAGAAAGACTGGGGTCATGTCCTAACGCAATACCCGAATCAATTTTGGGGCGACACAATCTCAGCATACACAAAATCTAAGTTCTTTTTCAACACACCAGCGACCAAAGCGACACACGCACATCCGAGGGTCGATTCAGCAGGAAGATCCATTTTAATCGCTTCTCAGGTACCCAGGGACGGTAGTATGATAAGGATGATTAATGTGTGGCCGAATAAGTAAGCATCATGGATTCTCAACAACTTCCTCGAACAGTTTTGACGTTTGTTTCAGGGATTTTGAGCAACATACCGACGATTTATTCTCGCCCCAAATTAGCCTTGTCCCCAGTCTAATGAGTCACGGCAAACCCATTTTGAGCCAGGAAGAGCGTTTTAGGGTAGCAGAGAGGCTTTGCTCACAGTGGGAAACTCGATATAAAGTATGGAACTTGAGTGACAAGTTCTCTGCTGCCCTTGAAATAGAGATTGCGATCCCGGAGGCTCAAATTCTACATCTGTTAATGAAATTTATTCTCTCTGGGAGTCATGGCAGATTTGAATTTCCCATTACTTTTAGCTCCAGCTTGCTCCAGGTTGCAATCCTTGGATCTCTCGTTAGGATTATTTTGGAAGGTAGTCCTAGGACTTCAGGCCTCAGTAGCCAAAACGCTTCCTATACCATTCAAACCATTAGTTTCCCTATCAGCCACAATATAGAGGAAGAAGGTGTTACTAAATATGGCCTGGGAAAAATTCTGCTATGCACAAGGAGATTTACTCCAGCTGGACTGATCGAGCATTCTCGCCCAATGGTACCTATTTTCTCACAAGCGAGGTTCAGGGGGGTATCCTCGGCATAGGGGGCTCAAGTTTCGTCGATTATGAGAAGTGACTTCTGATAGTCTGGGGCCATTGTGATAAATTTGGTTGCCAGATTTTGTCAAGAATGAAGGTCCCCGTGGATATATTCTGGGGAAATGGTTCTGGCTTCGCATTTCATCTTACACTTCCAATTCTAATCCTTTCGGAACTTTCACACACCTCTGCATGGTATTTCACTGACAAAGGTAAACATAATTACATCGTTTCCTAGGAATACTGCTTATTCTATGTCTAGTCTGCCAACTACGTCGTATACTTCGAGTACCAATTTCTTGGCCGCCATTTTCAGCCTGTGGGGGATATCTGTTCTTTGATGAAAGGCAAACCCAACAGTGCGTGACTTCAGGCCCTTTTTACCGTCAGGATACCAGATCGGCCGGACAAACTGGCGATTCACCCCCATTATAGTTATCACAAGGAGAAATATTAATCCCTCGTGGCAAGTCTTTCACCATGGACACGAATTCAATCGCCTTCGATAATCACCGAGGACAATCTTCAATGTCCGTCTTGAGGCAATACACAGACGACAGATCAGTAGTGATGAACAAAATCTCGGACTCCAGTATTATGGAATCCACTGTTCTCACCCAACTGCCAGAGTGGGACAACATCGAAGGGGCCTACATTACTCTTTTGAATCCCACCGAAGACGGCGATTGGCTTCGGATGGTTCTGAACAAAGCACCGCAAACAACTTATAGACTCGAAGATCCCGCGGACTCTCACTTACCGGCACTGATCCAACGAGACAGGCGTACTATATCTGTCACCAGGACGAAGCATGGTGGCATCATAGCCAATCGACACCGGCAGCAACCCAAACCGCTTTCTTTCAGCAATGGGGTCGTCACCCAATCTACTTCTTCCCCACGGCATCTACTTCGGCATCGTAGTGCAAACATGAACCTCAGAAGCGAGACAGGAGGCAGGCCCTTTGATAACTACACTGGAAGGTCTCCACAAAATATTAGTCAGCCTTCTATGCGTTACAATATGGACCAGCGCCGCAGACACGAATCAATGGTACAATTATCGTCTTCCTCGAGACAACTAGGGACCGAATTTTTCCGGACGCTTAAAGACCAAATGCTAGCCTATGCCAACACATATCAGCAGAATAACGACACTGTCAGTCCAAGCCTCGTACCCTCGGCCGCAGCATATATACCAACTACCTCTCTTGATACACAGTTGCGGCCAAGAGACGAAGACATTTTCGGACGAACGCTAGTTGAAGATGCAAGCGCAACCGCAAGGAAGAAAGAACAACATGATGATGGCAATCGAGAAAGCAATCCTTCTACGCCGAAAAGAATCCCATTTGCTATTCCTTTGCATCCTGCCCCGCAAACATATCGCACCCAAGTTCGGGAAACACATTTATGAAGTAATATCCGACGCCGAGCGAGATTTGCATAATATAAATTAAACAGAAACAAAGAATTGTTCACTTGTGCAGTATTTCCTTGATATATTATATACAATTTATACTGTACCTCAAAATTAATTATAATCACAAAATAACTAGCGTTTAAGTAAGCGAAATTGGATATGTGGAGCACGTTTCTTGTGATGGGCCTGAAGGCAAAGCACCAGTTGGCTATCTAGAAAAAAACAAAGCTTTGGGGAAGAAAAGTCCAGATCTGTTCAGAAGCTTCGGACACACGCCACCGTATTCTTAAGTTACGTACAAAATCACACTACTTGCAAGCATCTTAGCAGCCACCAGCCTGTTGATTTATGGCGCTAAAAGCGATACGCTCCCTAACTTCTTAAGCACATACAATACACTACAATATAGTACGGATTGAATAAATATTTCTACCAAAGAGCTATTTACAGCACGGTAAGCCTTATAATTACTAATATAGAGAATATAGGATCTCGTTGCGCAAGGTTACTTATACCGTTTCTCGCTTTGCATAATAATTTCAAATGTAGAACCCTCGCAAATTGGAGGTTCAAGCCGCAGAATTCAGGTGTCGAAATCATAATGGATTAATATATGTGCACAATGAGCCGATCCAGACGTACTGTCTTCCTCATTTCCATGTGATGATAACTGCATCCGGAAAGGTCTTGCTGAGCTGATTCCAATGGAATATCCTATTTCACCGCTTCGAGCTTCGATTTTTCTGTAGTAATGTGCCCCTCCCCAGCGGCGTTTCAGCGTTGTATATCGTCCAAGTGGTTTTGGCTTTCATGCAAATGAAGTTTTGAAAACTATGGAATTTCAAATGTGAGACGCTGGAGATATACTTTGCATGTTTGAGGAGATAGCGGCTAATTTACCTTCCGAGAAGACTCCTGCGCCAAGCCAACATCAATCACTCTCCGCGGGAGGGATTTGGCCTTAGACCCCTGACAAATGTTGAGGGTCTCACGCTCTTGTATCCAAGCTTTGATTGTAGTGAGACTTGCAAGGGAATTTGTGTGGCAAGAGCGCATTGGCCGCTCTGGAAACGCTTGGCAATTCTCCCTGTAATATATGGCACAAAACTGTTAGTTATAAAGGCAGAATGCTAATAGTTTTCACTTCAAATTACCATTCTCAACAAATAGTGGGCGGTAATAAGTCTCGTGGGTAAAAATATCTAGATATCCGTCTGGATATCTCCTTTCGTAGCCCCGGGTCCATATCTCTACGCATCGATGTCTATTGTTCACGCTAAAATAAACTACTCAAAGACCATAAACTCTAATTTGACATGGATTCTTTTCTAATATAGGTTTTTCCAAACCTCCGACAATCCCTCGGATACTTCCTATTTCTTATTTATATCTTTCTTTACTCTATAAAAGTTCATCAGAACCTCTAGAGTCCGCTCGGCTATGTCCAGTAGACTAGCTTTTCCCCTAAGGTAGTAGAGAGGACGAGTCGTCGACAATATCCTCTATCGTGTCTTCGTATTCTTCATCAGGAGGCGACGGTCTATAGCCTGGGTAGTCTGCCTAATATTCGCGTGGTGCCAGCGGCACTACAGCTCTTGCTCTATCAGAATAATACTTCTCACCGCACGAGCAGAGTATGTAGTAGAGCCTCTATTCTCCCTGGGATCCGTAGATATAAGTCTAGCATATTTCGAGAACTTTCTTACATTTCGTACATTTCGAATCTCTTCCTAGAGCATGCTCGTTCAACATATGGCCATAGCGCTCGCAGGGACCTTTCCTGCCAGAGCCTGTCGATATTTTAATATATGCATCTAAAGTAGTGATGATTTTCTATATTTGAGAGGAAGCTGCCTTTTATATAGATTTATTTAATAAACTACGGTTCAAATTAAAACTATATATACGAAAAGAGCCTTATGGGTGTGCCAAAAGCATTCTGATAGTAGGTAGTGAGTGAGCTATAGCAACCTTAAAACTAGGTGCATGACCTGTTACTACCCTAGTCACCTACAGTTCATCTGCCCTTCCTCTAGAGCGACTGTAATTAGATAGAACAAACTAGGGTCCACTAAACTCTACGACTCGACTCTTCCCTGTCCTATCTGCGGAATGTATCCATAAAACCTTTTCGGATTATTGTAGGATATTTGTTGAGAAAGCGATTCCAGTCACGTACTCAGGGGTCGCTACCCGAAGGATTCTAAGGAAGCGGCTGTGATGATTATGCCTTTAGATCCTACGATGCCATTGATCATATGGGCCAAGGCATAAAGCTACTACTGTAGTTTATGCGTAGGAAGATGAGCAGGAACCTCGGTAGCATGTGGGCACCGGAAGCCTATATATATGGGACACAGCTCCCACCAAGAGCTGTTCTGTAGACTAGATTAGACCAGACTTGTAATCCACACTCTTTCAGCAACCCAACTTCACTTCCATATATCCTCAGTCGCAACAATATTAGCCATTCAAATAGAAGTCACAAGCATTAATTAGCACTGGGATGCCAGTAGAGCTAGGGCGCTGGTCGACGAACTTTCTGCTTTGAACCGTCTAATCATTTATCTAGATACATACTGCTTTTATACGTCACTACCGCAATGGTCAATCAAGCAACATCCCACAATACATCTTTTTCCTGTACGCGTTCACCCCCGTTATCACAGAGTAAAAACTGTATACTATCGAATCGATGGCTTGTACTAGCTGTACCCGCGCAAGTGTGAGATAAATCTGGTAGTCACCCGCCACGTTTCGGCAGGCACAGGGTTTACTTATTATGGAGAGCCGGTTGCGAGTACAGAGTCTATTGGGCAAGACTCTTGCAAGATAGTGGCCTTGCTAAATCTATGTTAAACATAACTCTCCGATACTTTCAGATACAACTAGGCTACACAAATGTCCACCACGGTTTCGATATCGCGCGCAACCCATTGATATTTGACTCGGACCTTACTTTGCAGATAGTTGTCTGGTAAGAGTATCGAGAATTATCCGGCTAGGAGCATAGTGTCCACCCATGAAACTTGTATACAAGACTTCAATATTCTCTTTCAGCTTTGTCTCATTCAAATCCAAAAAACGTTTCTCGATATATGCACTAACAGCCTCAACGGATTTTCCGTCCCCCTCAAAGTCAGTGAAGTAGTTCTCAATTGGGGATTTCCTTAACTTCATCTCTAGTTTATCCATCTTTGTAAAAACCAAAATGAAGCTTGTTTCTTTAAACCAACTGGAATTGATAATGGAATCAAAAAGAGTCAGATCCTCTTGCATGCGGTTCACATCTTTGCTCTCGAAAAGCACCTGGTCATAGCATGCTATATCGACTGTGAAAATCACAGCATTCACATCTTCGAAGGCATGTATCCATTTCTTGCGCTCGCTTCGGTCCCCTCCAAAGTCGAAAACACGCAGTTTTATATCGGTGAGTGCTGTCTCGGTTATGCCTGTGGTATGTACGCGTGCCTTGAGGATGTCGATATCGGTGGGGAGTGTATTTGGGGTCCGCGAGGCGTCTTGCGGCGTCGAAGAAACTTTTATTCTTATTAAAATATGTCACATAAAGCACTTTTCAAAGTGCTTCCTCTCCAGGCAGAAGGAGTAAGGATTCCAAAGAACTTACGACGCTGCATTCTCACATATACCGCATTCATCCTGTCTCTCAAACGCTTCTCTCACATCACCGTCTTTCCACAGAGCCTCGATAGCTTCGCAAACTTCTGCTGGCAAGTAGCTCCCTTCCATTTCAGCGGGTTGCATAAATATCGTTTGCACATGGTATTTCTTGCCATCATCTAACGGAATTTCCATTGATTCCATGGCTTCGAGAATGACACGCATGTTTGCCACCGTGTTTGTAAGAATGATTCCCGCCCATAACCGGCGCTCATCCAGGGTCCAATTGCCTACACAAACGCGAACTATGGACTTGAAAATTGTCGATTTACCGCTGAAGCAGCTTCCAAGTATTAAGACTTTGGCATGACCCCGAGGCGGAGAGAATTGCTTGTAGGGAACAACAGACTTTGGCGGATCTAGACTGCTGGAAGTAGGGCTGCTGGGAGTGATGAAAAGCTTTGGGACTCTCAACCTCCAGGTGATCTTGCTCTTCTGCTTGAGTTCTAACGGTGTCTTTGATGGGTTTTGAAGGTGTGGCAGCCTCAAGGACTTGGGTGCTAGTGTGGATACCTGATTAACGATCTCTATATTCTCGGCCTGGGCCTCAAGTGTGGTTATAGGGGCATCTTGCTCGTCATTGTTGCTATGCTTACCCGCTGAGGGATCTGTTTCTTCATCTTGAGATATAAGCCCACCATTGGAGACGATCAGCGACTGCGGTGGCGAGTCTTGCTGCTGGGAAGTTTCACCATGCGACTCGCCTTGTAGCCTTTTGGTACCATTCGAACTCTCCCCCACGACTTCTGGCATTATTTCCAAGAAATTCTCATGGCGCACGGGCATTTTTCCTTTTAACGTATTGGTGGCCTTCCTCATGTTCGACCTCAGCGCCGCTCTATAGACGTTGGATGTGATAATTTCATGATCAAAATCGAAATCCTTATCCAAGAGGCTCCAATTCTCTGTAGAAGCGGTCATCCGGGTATATTGCGAGCCAGAGTCCCTGAGCGACAACAAAGAAGTCTTATTATCCTCAACCCGCTTGATGATCTGGCGACTTTCATCATTACTCAGTAGTTCATAGCGTTCAAACGTTGTCCGGCTACACAAAATCAGCGTAATGTAAAGAGAGTATGCAAGCTGAGGCAAGTGCAATATATAATGCTTACCAATTTAAGGCAGTGAGGAGAAGATTCAGCGCATTAACCTGGTTATTCAAGAGATTCGTCAATTCGCTCAACCCGCTCTCCTCCAGCAAATACCCAATTTTCCCTTTGGCAGTCAAGCCACCGCCACTATCCTGCGCCTGCTCTAGGCCCTCAATTCGCTCCCCCAACATAAAGATCAACACGTGACAACTCTCTAACGAAACCTGAAGATCAGCCACAAGCTGCTCATGCAGAAGCACGCTGACCAAACGATTGGAAACCCATTCCGTGATCTGGTCCAAGGCAGCTTTGAGCGTGGTAAGCTGGCCGATAAGGAGACTGACCATGAGGCTGGAGGATCGGTACTTGGATTGCAGGTTTACGAGATAGAGAATGCTTCGTGTGATTACGTCGCCGATTCCGATCAGGGCGCTGGTCAGACCAAGAACTGAGACGGGATCCATACTGAAGCATCGATAAAGTGCTGAACTGTAAAAGAAGCTTGTTCTTGGGCGGATATATAATAAGGCTGAGCATGCAATGCAATCCCATCGTCACATGACCTGGGCGTAGCCAATCAACGTATAGAATCTCGCGTCTGTTCCCTTTTACTAAGAATATAGAACTAGATACACTTATAAACTCGTAAGTTATTACGTAATATACTAGAGTAATAGGATATTATTTTAAGGATTTAGAAAAAGAATTATTAATACCATAATAAAATATTTTAAAATATAATTATTTATACATAATTAATAAATAAAACTAAAGTTATTTTTTTAATTTTTTAATTATAAAGCGATTACAAATTATATAAAAACCTATTAGAGTACTATAAAACTAAAGTATTAGTTTTAGAGGGTTCTAGTAATTTTGATTTTTTATTCTATATAAGCCGCACTATTATTTATTTTATTTAGAATAAAAGAATAGATATAAAAGGGATCCAGAACGCTAAGGAGCGCGATATTGATAACCGGGCACAAATTTTTGAGTTTACAGATCCAAGGTTCAAGTTTCATGAAGTAAATACAACCAAGGGGTCGATCTTTTCTTTGATATGTGCTACATGGGAGGGCAAAGATACATTCTAGGATACGCTATATAGTGATGATAATTTCCTGATATGTGGAATAAAGAGGCAGAAACGCATGGAAAGCCTGAGACATTAATGAAAATAATTAAGTTTCCGCAAGATGCCTGACCGACTCTAATTCATCTAAGAACTTCTTCCCTAAAGAGATCACAAACGATTAGTACAAACAGCTTTCTAGTCTGCTAGAAAAAAATCCATTAACAACTATGCAAGACAGTCTTGCCAAAGAAAAGGTAGGGCAAGGAAGTAATCAAGTAAAAAACCTACGATCACTTTCGGAGTTTGAAAAGTCCATGTACAACACAGACTCATGACCCGTATATGCGACCTTGAGATTCGAAATCTTGCAAACACTTGCAGACGCTCCTTCTCCGGCATGAGGAATCGGATAAGGCACCGGTGATGTCTCGCGAGTGACTAACAAATCACTAATTAGCACTTCAACGTAACTCAATAGGCGACAATGAAAGGGAAATGGAGATAAATACCAAGAAAATGCTTTTCTAGCAGATGGGAAATGCCTTTGTCTATCTCGCCAAAGACGATGTCAATTGACACAAAACTTCGCTCGCCTGCGACAATGGGGATCAATGCAACCTTTGCAAGTCGGAATTCTGATATGTCGCGAGGGCTTTCAAGCACCGCGTGTCCGGATCCAACAGCCTTTCGCTGGCAGAACACCTTGCCTTGGTATTTGGAGACCGTGCCGGGTGACATGGAGTTGTTTATACGAGCTTTCGATGTTTGACCTGGAGAATTATGGTCGGAATTAGATATGGAAGTAGGAGGTGGGGTAATACCGATGGATGACTGATCACCACTGACAATTGTTGTCTTCGCTCCGGAAAATCCATCACTTGGTGAGATTCGCTGGGCGAATAATGTAGGCCTGGGAACACTACCAGTCGGAAGTTCGTAACGTTGGGGTACAGGAGTGGCAGGAAGTTCCCGTGGTCCAGCTCCATGGCCCATATTAGACAACTCGTGAATTCTGGCGTGATTAGAAGCATATATCTGCTGAGGCACATTATTTGCCGCCGGATACCGATATTCAGCTATGGTTTCTTAGCCCTTTCCACACAAAACTGATGCAGCTAAAAGAATACCTCTTAAACCAGCCCGAGAATTGTCCCCATCATCTGGGACTGGAGCCGATCTATCATATTCCACTGCCCATGGCGTGATCGAGGATGTAGATATTTGCTCGTTCGCAGAAAAGACAGGCGGTGACATTTGATAATCTACAGCAGGCCCTATGCTGCTAATCGAACTGTACTGCTCTGAGGCTGCATTCGGCTGAGAAGGCGGCTGCGCACCTTCGCCTTCTCTTTGTCTTGACTGGCGACCTTTCAGTAATTGTTTCCACATTTTGAATTGATACTCGTAGTTGAAAAAAAGAGTTGAAGGTGTTCAGAGAGAAAGAGGGGCTGTGAGGCTGAGATGTCTTAGTATTGAAGTGTCTTTCCCCAAAGCGACTAGCCCGCATTGCTTCTCTTCTCCAGTGAGGCTGATTTCTTCTGCAAGAAGAAACAATCGGGAAACATTGATATCTCCAGAAGCTACAAACCAGGAGAACAGCTCTGTGTCCTGATATATGGAGTTCGCGGAGCGAAATTTCGTGGCTCAAAGGGCTCTGCGGATTCAGCCACAATTCGTGGAGTCGCACAAATCAAGGCAGCAGAAGACAAATGTGGACTCAAACTACACCCGACTTCATTAAAGAGATGAGATTCAGAAGCGACAGCTTGGCTATCTATGTCATATCCATGATCATACCATTTTCCCAGTTCCCAAAGCTATCCGTCTAGCCGTGTCAGTATTCTATGCTCTAAGCAATTGCAATAACTGATCCAAAACTCCCAACGCCTTAGATGTCAATTCCATCAACAACAATACCCTTAGCCCAATTATACTGCATGAGACGCGCAGCTTCATTAGCGGCCTCCTCGTTGACCATAATACTAACCAGATACAAGCTGGCGTCAATGCCGGCAGTGACACCGCCGCTGGTGATGACTCGCAAACCCCCAAGACGGAGAGAAGCTCTGCGAGCATTGCTCTCACGTCGTGTGTTGCTCTCCTTCCATGCATTGCTGCCCTTACGTTTCAAGGCAGGAGGCTTCGAGTCGGACTTGCGACGAACATATGGGCTCTGTTGTTCATCCTCCAAATCAAAACGCAAGTTATTAACCACATATCGCTCCTCCACAACATCGCATCTCTCTGCCAAGTCTCGCTGGGAGATCTCAGAGCACAACTTTTCGAATTTGGCATAGTAGTCAGGGTGGGTAGTGGCAGACAATCCGCAGAGGATGCCTTGCTGAGCGAGGAACAAGGAACCGGTGCAGATGGAGAGGAGTGTGCGTTCTTTCTTGGGGTCTTTCTTCTGGACGTCGGAGTAGGCTTTGATCAGACCCAAGGGTTCGGCCTTGGCTTTGAGGATAGCATCAACACCACCGCCAGGAACGACCATGACGTCGAACTCAGAGAGGCGAGCATATGCTTCCTTGTAGTCCATATGAGCACGGAGCCCAGCGCCTTGGGAGGTAGTAGTGAATTCGGTGGAGGAGACAAAGGTAAAGGAAAAAGCTTTGGTGGCTGCGAAAGAGGGGTCAGCTGGAATGCGGGGTATTCTCCATCTGCGAATGGAGGGGTAACAGCTGAAGGCCATAAAGCAACTTACTATCATCATTGATGTTATGTTTGGCATAGTTGAGGACCTCTAGGGGCCCCACGAAGTCCATCGAGTCCATGCCTTCATGCATGGTGAATAACACCTTGATGATAGGGATTGCTTCCGTTGTGGCCATGGTTGCGACTGGATGGTGGGTGGTGGTTGAGGAGGGAGAAGTGTCTGTAGATGTTTTTGAAATTCGGTGGAGGCTGCTCTGGATGCTTCTTGGACAAATGCAGTTGATGGAATTGATGGAATTGGACAGCAAAAGGAAGAGTGTGTGAAGGCTTGGTTGTGTTGTACAAGATGGTCAGATTTAGCTCACGTGAGCTCTTTGTCCCTGGAATGCGGGGTAAAATGGTGCGGGAAATAAGTGGGGCTGGCGTGTTTTGAGTGGAGCAAGTGCGACACTAAGGGCTCAGCGCGGGACTCGCCGTTTTCCATCACGAGACTCATGGTGTGTGGTTGTGATGTATGCAAAGTGAAGTTTTTTTTTGACGCGAGT
Source organism: Cudoniella acicularis (assembly GCA_013054445.1). Taxonomy (NCBI): domain Eukaryota; kingdom Fungi; phylum Ascomycota; class Leotiomycetes; order Helotiales; family Helotiaceae; genus Cudoniella; species Cudoniella acicularis. The sequence continues at coordinate 8,223 of JAAMPI010000751.1, read as the reverse complement.
TGAAGAGAAGAAGATGGAAAGTTTTTAAAGCTGAAAAGTGCTTAAATGAGGTTTCACAAAATGCTGGGGTTACAAATCTTAAGTAAGCAGGACAGGGGAGCAGATTAGATAAGAGCTCGATTGAGTATGTGTTTCACAACCATCCAGAAACATTCCGCTCCAGAAGACGAATCGATAAAGTCTTCCTTGCAGAGTACCTAATGGTTAGGATCCTTCAAATGGCTACATAATTTATAAGGCTATCCACTCTTTTAGAAAATCACAATCTCCTAGAAGTATAAGCTAGTATATGTTCTATTATATTTTTGCGGCTGATAGGGCTAACTCTACTTACAACCTGGGCTTTTGATCCTGTGACTGACTGAGTGGATTTGGGGCTGAAAATCGTGACTGACCGGTGACGTGACTCGTCATTGAAACGAAACTACAAGTCGTGTGACCAGAGAAAAGGGACATCCTAAGCCTGAAAAGTGGAAGATGGCAAAGAAGCGCAAGTGAAGCAGAATTAAGATTTCGAATAAATATCCATTTCTTAAAAGCTGAAGATATACCCGATTACTATCCTCCCGCCACTTCCATCAACTCACGCGCACGTGGGATGCCAGCCATTGGTTAGCTTACCCGAATCATTTGTGGCGTTTCTCCGAAATCAGCCTGGCATGTCGCACCTTCATCCGATTCGAAACGAACCACCTAACCCCTTTCAACTATATAGACAGGGCTCAAATATCGCATGATTGGAGAAGAGATTTGAACGTAATTCTCATCTGCATCAAACCCAAATATGATAATTTTATCATGCACGCGCAAGTGCGAACAGACATCGTGAGCAGTCATCACGGATCAGACGACCGATGAGGACGCCATTCTATGCACAGAAACGCTATGGATCTTTAGCAGACTGACAGTATTGAGATTCGGGAGACCTTGGCATTTCCGAGCTCCTGGGTAAATTAAATTTCCCCAGTTTTCAGGGCTGTGGCTTTCATTTATCCGGGGCACAAGATGTGGGGTACATTCACCCTTCGGGCTGTGTTGACATTGCGGAAGTTCTACAAAGTTTCTTATTTGGGACACACGAGCAAATAAACCTTGATTTATAGCAAAGGGTTACGACGACATCATTATTCTCCACGAATAGAGGCCAGTAGTTGGTCAGCTTCCGTGCATGTTGTGCTCGATTTCATGAAAGTGACGAGAAATAAGACCCACCGATCACTGTGTTTAGGATGGCACGCGCCATGGTGTTTTCTTCTTGAGAGGGGAAGGGGGGTATAAAGATCGGACGGAAGCACTCTGGAAAAATACCAGCTGTCAAGGTCCTACCCCAAGAATCAGCCTCCAGTCACTCTTTATCAATTGTCATCATGGTCCGCTTCACCTCCCTCGCCCTTGCTTGCGCTGTCACTGGAGCTTTTGCTGCACCATTCGAGAAGCTTTCACGCAGTACTCCTAGTGGAACAGGCACGAACAACGGTTTCTACTATTCGTTCTACACTGATAACACCGATGATGTGACCTACACGAATGGAGCCGCAGGAGAATACACCTTGACTTGGTCAGGCGGTGGGGACGTCGTTGGAGGCAAGGGATGGGCTACTGGATCTGCGAAGTAAGAATTCCTTCACTTAATGTACGCTCTCAAACGAAGCAAACATTAACATGATCAACACAGGGCCATCACATACTCCGCCGACTACCAACCCAATGGCAACAGCTACCTCTCAGTCTATGGTTGGACCACCTCACCCTTGGTCGAATACTATATCCTCGAGGACTTCGGAACCTACAACCCAGCCAGCGCTCTTACATACAAGGGCAGTGTCACCTCGGACGGTTCAGAGTATTTGATCTACGAAGGTGTTCGAACAAACGCTGCTTCTATCCAAGGAACAGCGACATTCAACCAATACTGGTCAATTCGTCAGACCAAGCGCACTAGTGGAACTGTCACAACGGCGAATCATTTCAATGCGTGGAAGAGCCTTGGGTTATCAATGGGGACTTTCAACTACCAGATTGTGGCGACGGAGGGTTATGACAGCAGCGGAACTTCGACTGTTACTGTTTCTTCCTAGGCGTTGTGGGGACGCAAGTTGCTCACAAAATCCTGAGGGTATCTCAAGGGCGGGGATATAATTTCTCTTATTTCTTTGTATATACTCTGAGTATCCATGTATATATGGATGATGTACACAACACGGTCCAAAAAAACACCCGATTCCTTCTCCCACACTCTGTCACCAAAATTGCAACAGACTTATTGACTAGTGCTCTTTTTTCTAAAGTGCTCATACCCTCAAATGACACATACATCCTCTTATCTAGTATCATCGGCACAAGCAAATGTTCTCGAGCCATTCTCGTAGAAAACCACAAGTTCTACAAACCCGAAAAACATGAATTAAGACATTCTTACCTAAACACGGCGAGGTTTCCACCACCTCTTAACTCCTACGCCGTCTTAATGACCTTACCCAATTCAGATTTGTAGCCGCACTGGGGCCAAGGTTCTTGGTTGGTCTGGATGGCGATAAATCACCATGCTCTTGTGGGTAAGGTCATTAAGATGGTGTAGGAGTTAAGAGATGGAAACCCTTCCTTCTTTTCGAGATCAATTATCGTGAAACGTTACCTTTGGCGAGGGTCTTCGTTACACGGCATGCGACCAAGTCCTCAGCCGCTCTCACGCAGTGTTCACCGGCAACTTACCTGCCTTCCCAGCAAGCCTTCCCTCCCACGAGAGAAACCAACCTCACAACTCACAGTGGTAATTTCCTCGAGCCAAGACGGCTGGTATATCGATGTAGGCTGAAGGGAAGTTATCAGTTTGAAATTTCTCGATCACTGGGAAATTCTACATCGAAAAAGAAAACCCCTGCTTTTCAAACCCCTTTTTCTCCCGGTAAAAGACGGCATGAAACGGCCCAACAGATTGATTCGGGAATTTGCTGATTTGATTGATAAGATTACGCGATCTAATCTGATCCTCTCATCTTTTCCACGTGCCTCCCTCCCAACCAACCAAATCCCACCTTACCATTTCTACATCCACATCCTTTCAACCATGCCTCCGTGTTCGGAAATGACGCCTTCCCTGTGCTCCTCTCACAAAGAAACACCCTACGAATCAGATGCGAAATGCGAGTGGAAGATGATCAGATAAGATTTGGGCAGCGTGGCTTGCTTAGCAGGGATTCGGGTGGACATGACACAACATGCGCGAATCATTGATTTTGGCTGGAAGTGGATGGTGCCATTTGTGGGCTGCATGCGGTGTTTGATGTGAGCAGATGGGATCATTGGATGAGCGGTGAGGGTTACGGTTTGCTGCTTGATGAGCTGATGGTATGGCAAGGCAAGAGAGGAATGGAAGAGTGAGGAACCCGCGGATGGAAAAGGGGGAGAGGAAAAAGTAGAGCGGTGTTGGGCGACGGCAGTGAACCGGCTGAGGGGTTTGCCGGTAAAGTGAGTTCAACGGCGGGCGACAGCCGCATGTGAATCCCGCGTTAATCATCCAGAGTACAGAGGGGGGCCTGCCGATCTCTTCTTTATTATGCCACGACGTCCTCGTCGTAACTCTCGTTGGGGGCAGTCAATTGAAGCCAAAAACGCGCACACTGCCAAGAAGATCTGATTAGCCACGTACTTTATTTCGTTTCTTCTTTTTCCATCTGATAAAAAGGTGTTGGGCAAGCCAGAAGTTGTTCCTCGACGCCCCCTCCGGTCCCGGCCGAGTTTTTCGCAGCCCACCCGGAAATCTTATTAGACACAGCTCTTTTCCGCCACCTGCATAATGGAACAGTAATCCTGACAACATCGTCTATCCCGCATTTCCAACTCTTCTCCGCTCAGATCGACTGTTCACGAAGCAGCCAGAGCAAAGCGATTCAATGCGATAACAATCCCCCAACTGCCCCTTCTACCCTCCTGCTCATTGTTCTCCTCACAAACAATTCGAATAGCACATACTTCGACGAGCAATCGTGAACTCAATCAAGATGTTACGGCCTCGACAAATCCGAACTGCCACCACCTCCCACTGCATTCCCGAAGAACCTACCACCCCGCAGTCGACTGCTCCCTCCCTCACATATTCTTCATCGTCAGATGAGGTCGAAGAGCCAGTTGTTCCTCGCCGTCGACGCGCTTCCACGAAATTGATCTCGCAGAATGTCGCCGACGTACAAAGGTTGACTGGGGAGTCTGGCACAAGGTTGATTGAGAAATGCTGTGGTGGAGGATGTTGCATGGCAATCACAAAGACGGATGGCCTCACATACGAACGAGTTCCTCTGCCCGACAACGACGCATTCGGAGCCCTTCAATTGAAAGCGGGCTTAATCCCGACAACCCTCACAAACATCCCAGAACTACCTCAGCAGACTGTATCGCTTTTACCAGTCAAGGACGTTGCATCTGTCCCTTCACCTGCGGATTCTGCGATTTCGGGTTGTGGCAATGATGATTCTATTGATTTCACCCCACATTCAATTGATGCGCACAAAATCGATACCTCGGTTCATCCTCCCACCTTTGTCCAGCCACACGCTCCGTACAATGTTTACTCGGCGCGAATCTTCAGTGCGCGCGAGCTTACGAACCCCGGCGCGGAGAAAAGGACATATCATTTCGACCTTGATGTCACTGATTATCCCGAGGAAGCGGGTGTGGATTTCAAGGTTGGTGGCGCCATCGGAATTATGGCCCCCAACAAGGAATCGGTTGTTGATGAGCTGATGGATCTGCTACTCATTCCTCGATATCTTCGCGACCGTCCCGTGCTTCTTAAAACAACTGGTGGACGATGGCCTACGGTCTGGGGAGAGGATGAGGCTAGAGAGATTATTACGACACGTCGGGATCTTTTGACTTGGTGCAGCGACATTCAGTCATATCCTCCTACGAAGCCATTGATTCGCCTACTCGCCGAACATGCATCCGACGAGAATGAGAAGAAGATTTTGTTTTATCTTTGCAGTGCGGAAGGACAAGGTGCATTTTGCGATTTCCGGACAGGGCCCCACATCACCATGAACCAACTCTTGGAAGCTTTCCCAAGCAGCAAGCCGCCTTTGGATCAATTGCTTTCTCAACTCAAGCAACTACAACCAAGATTCTACTCTTTGTCCAACGATCCTCATAATTCTTGTGTTCCACAGGCTGGATGTTCGCGATTGATTGAGATTGCTGTTACCGTTCATGAAACTCCTAGCTGGAGAGGGGGACCTCGCACAGGCGTTGGCAGTGGTTATTTCGAACGCCAGGCCAGGAAGTATATCGAAGCCGAGGAAAAGGGCGAGAAGATTGATATCAGAGTGCCTATGTTCAAGGGTCTCATGGCCAATCCTCTCGCAAAACAATTCGTTTCCGATGGTCCTATGCTTTTGATCGGTGCTGGCGTTGGTGTCGCACCATTCCGAGGTTTTGTTCAACGACGATTGAAGAACGCGAACTGTGCGAATAAAGTTTGGGTCCTTCAGGGTGTACGAGATTCTCTGTTGGATGAACTGTATTCTGGCGAGTGGGGCGTTCATGAGGATGAGGTTAAGAAGGTTGTACAAAGCAGGAAGGGGGGGCCAGGAGCCGGGACATACGTCCAGGATGAAGTGAGGGCGCAAGCAGATTTGGTCTGGTTCATCATCAACAGTCTCGATGGTAGGGTATTTGTGTGTGGAAGCAGTAAAGGGATGGGCGAAGGTGTAGAAGAAGCCCTTGTTGATGCCGCCATGCTGAAGGGTAACCTGGACCGAGAGGAGGCGAAGAAGTTCTGGGAGTTGAAGAAGGAAGCTGGACAGTATATTGCGGAAACTTGGTGATTTACCTTTCCCACCAGCGTATCTCGCACTACGGATCTCGACATTCCGACACTGGTTTGCGCGAGTCCATCCATTTCATGTCACTTTACTTTTCTGAGCGGTTTCTTGTACATACCTTCTCGTAGCTACATTTAGGTTATTGGCGTTTTTCGGAGGGCATCGCTATGGCGTTTAGAACGGGATTCGATATGAGCATATAGCAGTAAGCAATTGTGGGTTGGAGCATAGATAGGAATTGAATTGGCGTACATATAGCCTGGAAGCTGCTGGGCTTGGGCTTGGGCTTGGGCTTGGGCTCTTTGGTGCATACATGTTTGGACAAGAGAAGACAATATTTAAAATGAAATGAGTAAAATATATTAAAGTTGGGATGCCAATACAAGACATTCAAATTGTGAACCACTCCCTTCTATGAAAAAAAGACTGGACCTGAAACTTTGATTCTGAAATGAAGGCAGGGGATAAGCAATCATGTATATCTCCATGTTTTGCCTCGGCATTAATCCCTACCACAGAACGGCAGGCCCCACCATTGCACGAAGTATAACTTACTGGTTCCTGTACAGTTCTTGTACAATCTTATATCGCAAATTTCGTATTCATCGCATTTCTCTCCAATCACCCAATAAAGCCTTTTACATGTAAAATCTATACCCAAAAAAAAATTGCCTTTACTTGATTTTAAATCGTATTCCTCCTGGCTCTTAACTACCTGGGTACTTTTCCCTCCGAGTTATACTCAATCATTAAATCCCTACCTTCGTATCGTAATTGGCTCTTTCGTCTTTCCAGCGAATCAAAGAACGCAGCGCGCGGAATGAATCGGCGGTTAGGTTTCTGATTCGCGAAAGAAAGAGGTGAAACCAAATCCCCACCAAAACCAACCTGCCGGGCCGAGCGGAGCGGGATGGCGATTTCTCCGTTGCACATTTCTAATCCATCACCAAGCTTTTTTTTTTTTTTTAGGGGTCGGCCCCACTTTGCTGAAGCTGCTTAGGGATATTATTGTCAGCAATAGAGCGAGCGTGTCTATCGTATCGTGCTATTGTCAGCTAGTTTTCGGAACGGATGGTAGTAGTGGGTTTGTTTTACCAGGGTTTTTGAGGGGGGTTACGGTGGTTGAGTGGTCTGAAATGATGTGAGGCGGTAACGGGGAACGTCATTGTGTCTTCCGGTAAAAAGAATTTACCCCTCGGTATCGAGAGAGAGAGGTGAGTGGTTTCAAAGCTGTTTGTAAGATAAGGTGAGTTACCCGGGTTACGAATTGATTGCAAATTCTCTACTTAGTGGAGTATTGCTTTACGGCGCAATTACCTTCTTTTCTGCCGAGGGTTGGTATATTGGGGTGGTGCTTAGAAGAAGATAGGAAACCAACAGCACACACATACCCTCGCACTATCACACGGAGCGTCACACATACCATACAGACTCACCGGCACATACACTCGCAAGTCGCCTCATGCAAATCCCGCTCTGGCTATTCCTTGTCACGGTGCTCGTCGCGCTATCCTGGCAAGAAATGGCGTCTCTCCTCCTCAAGCGCAGCAGCACCTTCGGATTCGGGTCCACATCTGCTCGATTCACCGCCGCGTTGCCCCTCCTCCGGGGAGCGGCAGATATAAAGGGCTTCTTCCCCTCTTCTTTCTTCTTCCTCAATAATAAGAATTCTCATACCACTACCACACAAGCATCTTACTCCACCACCTCAACATCAACCCCACTATCTACCCCTCAAAGCCAAACACAACAAACACAAACAACAGCAAACATGTCTAAAGCCTTCCTCGATACCATCGCCTCCCGCCGAACCTACTACGCGCTCTCGAAATCGTCCCCGATCAGCGACGCCAAGATCCAAGAAATCATCAAGTCGGTCATTCTTAATGTGCCCTCGTCCTTCAACTCGCAAAGCACGCGCGTCGTGCTTTTGGTGAAGGAAGAACATGATAAGCTGTGGGAGATTGTCAAGGAGGTTCTAAAGGCCATTGTCCCTGCGGAGCAGTATCCTGCTACGGAGAAGAAGTTGAATGGGTTTAAGGGGGCCTATGGAACTGTTTGTCTTCCCCTCCTCCCCTCCTCCCTCCTTCCTTTTTTCCCACCGTGTTTGGTGCTAATGATGTGTAAATAGGTCATGTTCTTCACAGCCCGCTCAGTCGTAAAGGGCATGCAAGATAAATTCGCCCTCTACGCAGACCGCTTCCCACCCTGGGCCACCGAATCCGGCGCCATGCATCAATTTGCCGTCTGGACAGCGCTCGAAGCCGAAGGCCTAGGTGCTAATTTGCAGCATTATAATCCGTTGATTGATCTGAAGGTGCAGAAGCAGTGGGGTATTTCTGAGGATTGGGAGTTGACTAGTCAGTTGGTTTTTGGGAAGAGGGAGGCTGAGGCTGGGGAGAAGCAA
>JAAMPI010000750.1:0-26673 GCA_013054445.1 Cudoniella acicularis | reverse complement strand
AGAATAATCTTGAACCCCATAAATAAGAACGTGTTGCTTCCACAACAACAAACTTAGAAACCCGAAGAACACAAACACCTGTGCTTGCGTGGCTATGTACACTAGAATGCAGGAATGATACGGGAAGGGTACGAAAAGAAGTAGTTGTTAGTTAGATTAGAGTTTGAAAAGAGTGATTGAGGGGAAGGAGGGACGGGGTAGAGGAGGTAGGAGGTAGGGGTAATGGGTTAAGTGGTGAGAGATGAGGAAGTGCTGCCATAGATTTGTTGCTGTCAAAGAGTCCTTCGTTATCTTCGCTGTCATGAAATCTTTCGTCTTCTCGCTCACTTTAACATAAACGAACGAAAAAGCAAAAACAAAAACTCCTCCCTATATAAATTTAGGTAGAATCATATCATTGAATCGCAACACCCATCCTCAGATTTTAGCTCGCGGAACACTATCCACTGTTTTCTGTACAAAATACTCGAGTTTTGCTAGCGCAGTCAATATCTCACAGGTTCTGAGATATTGGGTTGTTTTTCTTTGAGGGAGAGTAGGGAGGGAGAGGGGGCTTTTATAAATTGAGTTGGAGTTGGAGTTGGAGGGAAGGGGTTGGGAGGTGAGGAGACGGAGGGGGTACTGAGGTGGGTAAGTGAGATTCACTTGAGAGATTCTGAGATATAAAGACTCACTCTGGCTCTTCCCAACTTTCAGATTCACTCAAACCTACCTACCCACCTACCTCATTCAACCACGACTTCTTCCTCTACCCGTCTCCTGATATAAAAACCAGCAATCCTCAACCAAAAAAAAACGAACTTCCTCTCTTACTCAGTTACAATTCCTCAAAACCAAAGAAGGGCGTTTGTATTCGTCCTTGGTTCTTGTGTGCGTGTACCGCCGCCTGAAGCTTATATCACGACGTAAGATGTACTCTAAATTCGGGGTGATTTTTGATTTTCGACCCTTAACTTATTAACCCTTGATTTTGAAACGATGTGGAACCGGAGGATTGGCAGCAGAATAATAGAGCGAACGAATGTAATTTTCCGACAAATGACAGAACGAGCGAAGAAGTAAAACCAAAAAAGTCCACTCCGCGGTAAAGGACTAGAGAAAGTTCGTAGACAGTGCGATATCATAATATTGAGACTTAATAGGTATCCTTACTCCGTAGACCTTAGCCTGCGGATCCTTGTCTACTTCCTTTTGGACAAAATAGACAAGTTTGGCAAAAGTTTGAAAAACTTTTCGATCGTTCAGGGGGATGGTTGCTTGGTAGAAAAGGTTTTAAGTTTGAGAGGAATGTAGGGAGATTCACTGAACCCTCTCCTACTCCTGGACTGTTCAGTTTTTCTTCCGCTAGGTCTCTTCTTATAAAAAGCGGTAGAGCTAGGCTAAATAATGACCCTTCCCTCGCAATCAGTTTGACAAGGAGGTATTGGAACAGGCCTTGTGGGCGCCTCTGCCTTGGTCTATAGGCGGGTACCTATGTGCTTGCCGTGGCTTAAACTCCGTGTTGGAGGGGGGATAGGTAGTTGTGAGCTTGTGAGTTGGTTTTTATTGATTTTCAAATCTCTTGACTACTCGACTTTTTCTATTTTCAAAAAAGGTGGATTAGAAAATTTAAGCAAAAGAGTGAACGAATGAGTTTTATAAACGGAATTTTCTAACGAACGAACACATGAATACAAAATAAGTAAATGAAGAAGACTCTATATTCGTGTAGATATCATTTACAATCCCAAATCTAATCCCCAACCCGATGTATGCACAAGAACTTTAGCCCGTCTTCTTTCCTAGCTCGCAATCAAGGCTTCAAGTTGTCTTTGATGTCCCAGCCTACCGGCAACTAGCTGTTTCTTCGGGAAGGCAAGAGAGATACTGCTTTTATCATACTAAAAAACAATTGGTTACTGGAGATTATTCAGTGGTAGTTGGGGATTGGTGAATAAGCTTTATAGGAAGAGGGATATAAATATTAGCATAACTTTCCGGGAGTAAGAACTATATCTACATCTCCACGTAATACAAATAACTCACCCGATGGTAACTTGGAGTGGGATATGCTAGAGAAGGGTGCATTCCATTGCAATTGCTGGTTCTTGTGCTGGGTTGGATTAGTGGTTGGTAAGTGGGGTTTACTTGATCTTCTTAAGGTGTTTAGAATAAAACCGGGCGAGCGATTACTAGTATTAATTCTCGTTCATTCATATCCCGCAAGAGCGCTTCTCAACATAAATGAGAGCAAAGAAGTAAAGGGATGAACAAACGAACTATATAATAAACCAACTAACAACAAAACAAAAGTTTACTTAATAAAAAGGAACTCAAAAACCCCACAATAACTTCTAAAAAAAAGAACGGGAACGGTTTCCCGGGAAAAATTCGGTAAGGAAAAGATAATCGGGGCACATTGGGGCCCAAAATGGGCTCTATATAATAGTGCGATGACTAACTTATAGGGGTAAAACGGAACCAGGGAAAGAAAAATGTCGTCTGAGGCTATATAGGTAGTCTCAGAAAACAATTCACGGACTTCGTCTCTATTGCGATTACTCGGCATCGCCAATCTACTTAAGTACTATTTACTATCGCCTCACGCTCTTCTTAGTATGGCAGTCTATATTTAAGCCTTATAAAGGATTCGAATTAGAAGATTAATTAGTAAGATCTAATAATAATAATAGTTATACAACCGCGACCTGTTTTTCAACAAAACCTCCTCTTTCAACCGCAGGGATAAGTGCAATTCCGACACGACTATACTCGAGAAAACCGCCCGTTGGCTTTAGAAGAAGAGCGTGGGATGAATTGGTCGCATGTGACAGTAGCGGAAGTAAACCAAAGCAGGCCGGCAACGATGTCCTCTTTCCAAAGGCCAGCCACATATCGATAGCCTGTCAGTCTCGCTATCTCTCTTGCTATACCCGAGAGCGCTGGGAGTCTATCGGCATGATTGGTAGTGGCACGAGACATGAAGTCTTCCAGAAGAGAGTACCAAATATCGGCCTCTTTGGTGAGTGAGCCGGAATTATAAAAAAGCTCACGGGACAGATATATCTCCTTGTAATTGTGATGGTGATCACCAGAAGGATGCTCAAGTTTTCCAAGCGGAAAATCTGCACCAAAATGATCAGAGCGGCATTGCCACTCGAGCCCTGTGGAGGTCCAACTTATAACTCTTGCCGGCAGGACTTCTTCCTGAAGTGTCCACGCTCGAAGGCGAAGAAAATTTGCGAGTCTGGTGCTTCTGCAGCTTTTTGAGGATATATTCTTCCACGCAGTCGATGCCTAGAACTGTGGCAAGGTAGAAAGAGCGACTTGGCCAGGTTGAGCCAGCCGCAGTTGGGGCCTGCGAGTATCCCGTCGTGGCAATCTCGTGCTGCTTGAGCTGCAATAGTAAAGCTGCAGTTCTTGTAGATGTATCCCATGTTTGCGGCTTTACGAGTCCAATCCTCATGCGAGTCTTGAATAATGCACAATGAGTCAACCCAGAGATACCGATGACCTAAACCCCGAGTAATAGTAACTGCATATTGGAATAAAGGTGGCAGAGTTTCCATTTGTATTCCAAATTTTCTTGCTTGAAGAGTACCCATTGTTGATGTTATCGGACGGACACTTCCCCAACAGTGACTCAACATGACCCATTCTCCTAATTGCCTTTGAGTTTCGAATAAAAAGAGCCCCACTGGGCCATGAATAGGTCCCACGTCGATGACGCGTGTTGGCAACTGAAACTTACTGTAATCTTTTGGATTACAGAAGACATGTCTCTGACATCTTTCAAGGCAACCTTTTACAAATTTCAAAGAGCGAGTCACGTCAGACAATAGGGGCCGGCTAGGAATGATAGCCGCCAGGGGATCATCTCCCTAGCATGTTTAGAACATCGACTGCATTCGCTAATTCAGAATGAGTAAAATACCTTGAGTGGTAAAAGTAAGAAATTCCGTAATTTTAGCAGAGGAGATCGTGACGTCTATGCATCTTAGGCTAGAATCATGCACGACATCTCTTGAGCCGTTACTCTTAGGACGGACCCCATCGGATGATGTTATTTTCCCTCCTAATACCTCTGTTTAGGAATATGAGATCATTTTGCAGAAGTCGCACCCGCGTTTCCGGAGGCTTCTAAATCCACCCAAGAAGCATGGTGTTGGTAGCCGCCAAATTCAAGGACCTCGTCGAGATCAATATTGGAGCAAAGATCACAAAGTATATTGACGTTTGGTTTAGGAGTAAACAACAATTTCTAAATTGATGCAATATAGAGACGGTAGTTTGCGACGAGACTTGGTGTTCCAGGTTCGCTTAGTATGTGGTTTGTTAGCGTTGCCCCCCTGGATCCCCTGGAATCGGCATTACTGTATATACGGTTCCGCTGTGCGAAAGCGTCAACTCTAGACGGTGATATTCAGGGCGACGAAATCGACATCCCTGGCTCCCGGTTTAAACACCCCCCCAGCCCTGTCATGAGCCCACTGATTCCTTAATCTCACCCTCACTTGATACATGCACGCAATATTGTACATTTAAAAACCCCGGTCTATATAAGTGTAAGGAAAGAGGGGAGGGGGGGGGGAGGGGTTAGATATTTGCAGTAAGGAATTTAAACGAAGCTATTGTAAGGAGGGTGTGCCCGGAAACTACCTCTAAAGCCTCACACAAAAACTGACCTCACCAAAGTCTATTTCCGTCTTTAGACCTGAGCAGTCGCTGCTCTAACCTGAGCTGAGCCCTGAGCGGGCCGCTGAGTCAGCTGGAGCATGCAGAGCAGATCACCTCTAGCCCCCTTTAGAATCAGTTATAGTTTCCCTGTTGTTTATGTATAAAAGTTTGCTAATGCGCTGCTGCCTTGGCCACAGCCACCTCTTTAAGATAGTGACGATAAGCAGGGAATCCGTTCTAGCTCCCCTATTAGCTTTTACACCTCCCATAGCCGATTTTAGATCCCTGCCAACCCGAGCTGCAAGAAACGACGACGACCGGTATTATGGATCCATTAGGCTCAGAAATCATATGATTGTGATGGCCTTTTCCTCTGCATCTCTCAGCCACGTTGGATCATTATCAAGAAAGGGTAAACATCCAACTCGCTGGTAAACGTCTATCCCGACCGGCTCCAGTATCAAAGCTGACACTCGCTGCTTGGCTTCTAGCAAATTATCCGAACCTTGAGACCAAGTAAATCCAAAGAAGCAGACAAAGTCTCTCTCAGCCGTGATTTCGGTGATCATATACTTGTCTATGAAAGCAATGGCTCTCTGGCTACAGGTCTTCGAGCGCACGACAGAATTAAATGGCAGACGGGCTTGCTCATTTTTCAGAGTTATAGTAAGTACATGACCGTGCAGCTTCACGAACGCATCTGAGACTATCCTGTAAAGATTCAGACTCGCTACTGGGCAGTGAACCTCCATGATTCTGAATATTTGCTTGACCGTGTCATCCGGGGACCACCACTGCCAATGCAATTCCTTTACTTTAGATGTACCCGCCAGTGAGGCCCAGGGGAAGGAAGGCACAACTTTCATGGGGGGATCTCGGCTGGAAACCATATCGGTAAACCAGAACAGACCTGGGGCTGATTCGTTCCTCCGCAAATCTGCAACGTACGAACCAAGTTCACCACTCTGAGCCCGAGACACTATTCCAGCTAAGGCTGGCAGAACGTCAAGTGGGTTAGTAATGTCTTTTCGTATATATGGTGAAACAACCATCTTCTATCCTTCCCATGCTGTTGTAGCTAGACCCGTAGGAGTGAAGTTCTCTTGGGTTATCCCGCTATAGAGGTTCTTTAGTGGTGTGCTATACCACCGGTGAGCGATGCTGCCACACTCGCATTCGCAGTGAGTCTTGCATTCGAATACAACTTCGTCTTCGGTGAATTGAAGAATTTGTGCTGCTAATAACCTTTCTTGGAAGCACTATGCCCGTTTGGATAGTGAGTAGTCACGTTCCCATTCGGTACCGCCAACTCCCTCCAGCGACCAAGCAAAGAACATATCATGCTCTAGGGGAGAACGGATTATAATAGCATATGGTTTTCCCTCAGGACCGGCAGCCTCTAATTGTACAGAACGGCCTTTTCTCATTACAGGCGGACCTAATAACATACCAGAAGAGTTATTTGCGGAGATGGTCACATAAGACTTTTCGTAGATTCCGGCCATATTCGAAGATTCTATTTGCCAGTCGATGGCGTCATCTTGGACGATGCATAGAGAATCTATCTAGAGATACCTCAATCCCATCAACCTAGTAAGTGTAATAGCGTTCTGGAAAGCCTTGGATAAGCTTGACCATTCAATCGCTTGTTTCCTAGCCTGAAGTGTGCCTTTGGTTGTTGTTAAAAAGATATACTTTCCCCATCAATGACTTAGGGCAACATAGTTTGCTCGTTCTCCATTGCTTTCGTGTAGTTGCACTACTGTTTTCGGAGATATCCCAACGTCGATTACGCATTTTGGTAATAGTGGATAGGGTCAGTCTGACAGCGTGGGTGGTTGATGATGCATTGCTGAATCCAGCTGCGCATGAGTTAATGCCCCGCTCTGGGAGATTCGGTACTTCACGTCCGGGCAATATTTCAAGAGGAGAGTAGACCCCCTCCAACTGCTTTAAGTTGTGGGTAGTAGTCAAAGAGCTCTCTGGCCTAGATTTCACCATTAAAAAAACTACCAGGCGATGCATAGGACCTTGTGAGTGCTAATCATGCTAGCTCACCTCAAATTGAGCTCTTCGTACACAAATTCCGCATGAATTATTTCCCTTTTGTCGGTAGGAGCCTGGTCTAGGGAAATATCAACCCTCAAACTATGATTAATTGACGAAAAACGATTGAATTGGATACCATCTCGGCATTCCCTGAACCAAGACTCATGGAAGCTTTCAAAAGCGTGGTATAGGAGACTGCAGAGCTGACAGCCTGCATCCGAGTTGCATTTTAAGACTGCGGCGCTGCGGCGCTGGAGAAATCCGTATCTGTTCTTAGCTTCGGGGCATATATTGCAGGAGATATCTGGAGACATCGCGGGTCAGTTTAATATTGAGACAAGTTGAAGCTAGAAGAGCACTTGAAGAACATATCTCTGTGTTTATGGAGGGATGTAAAATCCAACGATGTTGCCTGAAGCGGAGATAACTTTCACTTGAGCGATTGGCCGAAAACTTGGATTGGTTTGAATGCGGCGACACGGCTGATTTGTCCGCCTTCCCTTGGCCCACACTCAGTACCATCATGCCTAACCAGTAAGTCACATCATGTGACTTACATGCTGTCAAGGATTTTTGGGCATCATGGCAATATTTTTCGACCCCAATTTTATCCGCAACAGCTGCTTAAATGCATCCATTCCAGCCCTCTACTCTCTTTCTACAACTAATTTGAGTTCATTTACGCAGAGACCATCCCTTCACGATAAGTTCATAATTCCCCCACCTTCTGGCTACTTCCATTTGCGGTGTAAAGTCTCCGCAGCCCCTCAATTTAGCTCTTGAATAACTCTAACCTCACCAATCCTCTTGTGCTATACTAATTTAATAATTAGTCGAGAGACCTCAGAGTTCGGCAGCCTAGTATATAAGCCTTTGAACAGCCCCATGTTTATAGTATTTAATCGACTGCCGATTGAAATATGAGTTAAGATTTAGGAAACTGCTCTGTCTAGCCCAGGAGCTGTTAATACCAGAGAGAAGCGGGTAAAGAAAACAAAGTATTAATGTAAGAATAGGCACTCCGACTTTTATCTTGTAGCGAGGGAAGACAGTATGCTAGTATTGTGGTCAGATAGCAGAGCTTTATTTACGCTATTCTGTATAGAGTCTTATATCCCAAATCTTGTTTTTATAAACTCGGTCCTAGAAATATATTTCGATTTTATATAAAAATTTATATTTTTGCTTCAATATAATTTTTTAAACCCCTAACCTACCTGCCTACTTAATTTTCTTTTTATTAGCAGTTTAAAATATATGAATCCTCCTAAAGATATTCGGTAGGTTCAAATTTTGCCATTTTGTCAAATCTAGAAAACAATAGAAACTATTATTATTAATTGGGCTAAACACTAGGCTGGCTCAATAATACATAAATGGTAATAAGTGTATCCAGCCATTCTAATTAAAAGAACGAAAACCAAAAAAGGGTTCTATGTATCGAGCCTATAAATGCTATAAAGGCCTGTTATAAGTGCAAAACTTTCTTTTTAAAACAGCTCTAAAACCACGAGATACTAGATGCACCTTTAGCTGTGAAAATTATCTCTATAGGGACATGAGAGAGAGAGGGCTGGGCTAATAATACATAACCTCTGCTATAGTCACAACTTGTATTTCTTAATAAAAATCGGTGTCTATCGTGATTTTGTTCATTTGATATTTTCAAAAAGAATTTTCTGGCTAAGATCCTTTGCAGATCCAATAAGAATGGTCACGTGTACATGTATGTGATTGCATTCGTTTTATCTGGCAAAAAGAAAAACCACGAAGATAAGCCTAGACTCTAAAATCCCGTAAGTAGATTCGAGGAACCGATAGGAATCGTAGGACGAAAGCAGTTAAGTAGTCTAGTAGAAGAAAGGACAAGGGGCTAGAATGTAGAAAAATACGAAAGCCGCGGAGAGGCATTATACGTGGTCAGGGATGAACGCCATACCATGTTGCAAGATGAATACGCCACATATATTTTGGAAAAGGAGAAGGTCTTGTTTGAGCTCCCTAGGAGCCGACCTGGTCCCCCTGAATATAATCGGGTAAAGTTATCTAACAATCTTTAGCCAGCAAGTACGGTCACGTGAAGTGAAAGCCAGACTTGTGAGAATGTGTGGAGATGCTATTGTAACCTAAGGAAAAGGAAAGGGGAAAGATATAGTATTGGTTTATGTTACTGTAGCCCGGAGTAGTTGGACTTTATTGTGCTATAAATCGGTATGCTTACGAGTCGCATACTTTAGGATGCAGTACTATAACCCCAAGTGGTTGGGCTTATTGAACTACAAATTAGAGTACTCTGGAATCTAATACGTCAAATCGGAGTGCGCGGGAGTCCCATACTTCATGTTATGGTATTACAGCTCAGAGTGGTTGGGCTTGTGATGATTTCCAGGTGATTGGTCGCGCAGCTGCGACCATACTGTACGTTCGTGGTGGTGCAACCGCACTGGACGTGGTGCTGCACTACTGGGGACACTGGCACACACACACTCCCTAGAACACAGACAGTACACAACACCAACAATACACGATATATGCCACTTGACCTTGTATTACCGCTGCCTATCCTTGACAGTACCGAAGAAGAGAGGCATCATGTTTATAGAAGCAAACATCCCAGACCGTTGAATCTGGAAGAGTCCGAACTCAGAGTCCTATGCATAGTGCAGCTTATCATGGATCTCCATTACTTACCCGCAAGGGCGTTTATAGCCTCAATTATCAATCCATATCTTAACCTCTGCAAAGACTCCCAGCACTCAGAAATGACGCGAGGTCAAGAGGATGCTCTATTTTCCTCGGGAGATGCAATATGCATATATCTTTCAGTTCTTCCTTCCCACTGGGTGATCACAAGCGAAATATTAGAGACACACTAGAAAGACAGAAAAATGGTATCATTTCATTTTGATTCATGTAATGTATGCACGCTGAAGACCCGAAACACCTCGCCCCTGACCAAGTCCCTTCAAGCAGCCTCCCTCTTCCAACACTTCTTCTCGTGGTCACCGCGATTCCTTTCCTGTGCATACCTCGCCCCACAACCAAACCGACACACATGAGGTTTCCGCTCATGCACCCCCGACGGTGAACTTGTTCCTGGGCTAGATTCCTGTATCAAAGCCCCACCTCCACCTAAGCTATTGACATGTGGGTGCATATCGACAACATGGCGATTCTTGTTTCCAACAGAAGATAAGCTCTTACCGCATACCTCGCATGTTCGATCCTTCAGGGCCCGCTGCTTCTTCTGGATGCTATTCACGTGTTTTCTAGGCCCGGGGACAGATACAGCTCTCATATTTGGTGATGGCTCTTGAGATATTGGAAGCTGGCTCTGTGGAACATGGCAACTTGATACCAGCGACCAAGCCTGTGGCAACGAAAATGTTGTCTCGCTATCTGTGGTCATCTGTGCTGGAGACTCGTGTTGAACCATGCCTCTGCTAGTCATAGGAGTCATACTGGTGCTGGCAGAAGTTTGTGGTGTTTGCAATGAGACTGGGGTCGAGATTCCACCAACGGGGGAAATATGGCTATTTTGAAAAGAGGACGACAATTCTCTGAGATCCGCCGCAATTGACGACGCTGGATTTCCATCGATACAGCTCGTCACGAATGACTAGGTAAGCTGCAGGCCATGGTATATAGTTAGATGCGTAAGACTCTTCCGCATAGTCCAACGCTTCAGGGCCTTCTTCAAAGAGACAGAACCAATTTCAATGACCTTGCGCATCGACGATTCTTCCCACAGCCGATTGAAGGGATTGAATGAAAACGCCTATCCAGAGATGGTTAATATTTCATTCAAACTTAAGACCGCAGGGGATTACCTGGTAGTACATATAGTCATCGAGGTTGGCCATGGTACAAATAGACCCAGCTCGAATTCTACTTCTTGCAACTTCAAGGAAGGATTGGAAACTAATCTCGGACGGAGATTCAAGCTGCATCAATGAAGGAAGAGAACATTCCAGGAGACTGCAGGGCATCGTTTTCTTGCATGAAAAAGCCTTGAAAGGCTGCCCTATTTGTTAAAATTAAATTTCATGTATATAGAACAGAATTTACATACCAAGCAAACACGCAACAAAAAACGCAAATATTGCTCCAACTGTGAGATAGGCCGCAACTGTGCATGATAATTTTTTTTTTTTTGGGTCTCTGGTATAGGAACTGGATCTTTGGATAGTTAAGAGCATTTTCGATTTATCGAAGTGCCGCTGCGCAAAAAATGTGCAACGAAGTGATGAGAAGAACATTTTATACATTGCGAAAATGGATAACACGTGAAGGTGGATAAGGGTTTCCGGCATGAGCATTTGACTTTTATTATAACAACAGCAAAGCTGTTCTCCTCTCTTGTGGGTTTTCACTGCCATAAATCTACACCAATAATCCACCTCATGCTATTCATATTTCCAATGCCAAGTCAAAATCCAGAAGACCAGGGTCATGACGATGGTTGAAGGACTATGGTAATGGAAGTTGTCCTGGTTTCTGTTTCTAAATAATATAGCCGTTAGTGAATGGTTTCGAACTATCCCCATTATAAGTTGCTAGCTTACTTGAGGCATTCCGCTGGGTTGTCCTCACCCTGCAGAAGAGTTTCAAAATAATAAGGGCGGCCGCTAGAAGATTGACCATGATTGCGAGGATGGCGATGATTGCCTCGGTGGAGAGCGCCATCTAGAAGAGAGAGCATGTGTGTTACGACTCTTATAATGAACTCGATCGACATGAGAATGCATCACGTCCTAAAGTTTTCATGTCTGTTGTATATCAAAACCCAGTACCTAGGTTGTCGCGAATTCTGGTGAAAGGCTTTGCTTTCGAACCGCAGCTTGACACAATCCCATGGCTGCGCACTGTACTTAGACGTAGAACTTTGGGAAACCCCAATCAGCTGGGCCCAGATTGTGTCCGATGCGTTTTCTTCACGGCACATTCTGGAAATATCCAATCATGATGCCTGATAGTCGCGGGATCTGAGCATACAAGCGGGGCGAACTGCAAGGGTCGGACCCGGCGGCTGAACCGTGATTTCCACGTGCGGTCTTGCGAGTTTCCTGCCCGGAGCAAGCCTTGCCAATAGGACTGCAGCGGTGAAAGAAGTCCAACATGCAGCCACGCCTTGGCGACGAACTTTGGGTTGAGCCAATCTTGTACATCTGCGCTCATATCTAAGTTTTTTTTTCTATATATCAATGCCAAAAGTCTGTCGCACCTCATTACAATTTTTATGCAGTCAGCATACAGTCTGTCTTTCGTGAAGTCTATTAAACGATCAACGATGACCGACACTCGAACGATCACAGACGCCGAGTGGGGAGTGCATAAAGGGGTTATTGAGAAGCTGTATCAGAACAAAACTCTCAGCGAAGTCATGACATTGATGAAGCAAGACCACGGCTTCATTGCAAAGTTAGTCACCCAAAATCCAAATAAACACACAACCAATCTAACACAGTTTGAAGGAAGGCTCAATACACCCGGAAATTCAAGCAATGGAACTTTTCAAAAAACTCTACAAGTGACAAATGGAAATTCGTCGCTCGAAAATTAGAAAAGCGAAAGCACGAAGGCAAGGAGAGCGAGACATATATTAACGGGAAACTGATCCCAAACAAGAAAATCCAGAAGGAGATATCAAGATATACCCTTCATTCCTATTATAGTACACTCGGCACAGGTAAGTGGTTGACAAGAAGCTCTTGACAAATCCCCAAGTTGATATTTTCAAGCACCGAGTCCACAACCACCTACTGGAGTCGAAGTTTGCACGCCACCAGGAGGAAGAATGGGGCCTCAATTTGTGGACTACCTCCATATTCCATGGTTTGAGTTCGAAGAATTTGTTCAGCCAGATAGTTTGTGCCCATTCTACGTCTCCGATCGATCTCTAATATTCAGTAGTTGAGTTTACGCGGAGACAAGTTCATCAGCATTATCCTGCGTTCACCCCTTGCGACAATTGGAACCTTCCTGGGTTTCTTGACATCTACAGCATCAACTCACCCGTCCCTCAGTTGCCACTCCCTGAGCAACAATGGAGCTTCCATGACATCGAAGCAACTCCCCAGACAGACTTTGCATTCGATTTTTCTGGCGATAACTCCACACCCTACTTGAGACCGTCCGTCGAAGCAGCGGATGAAATCCAAAGTCCTCTGACTCCTCACACCCCTAATGAAGAAGCGCGATCCATATTCGCAGATATCATAGGGGATCCTTATCTTCCATGTGAAGAGGGTGTCACCTCAGCGACTACTTCACGATTAGATGGATTCTTGCCCGAGAGACAAGACGGGGAGCTCGTGCGGAATGTCAAGAAAATATTCGACTTATCATCGATGGTTGATGCGTCACTTCAGCTTCTACGCTATACCGTTTTCCTCTCGTCCAACGGTCTTTTACTCAATTCACAAATTGACAAGTTGCTCAGATGGATGATTAAAACTGATCAGTCCTTCCTCATCGAACGCTTGATTAAGATCAAGACACCAACAGTGGAGATCTTCCTGTCGCATCTACTTCTCAGTGCAACAAGACTGCAGGAAATTGATATGGTGCTTGCTGCTCTCGCTCATGGGATAGATGTCAACATACCAGCAGGCCATGTACCGAAAACCACTGCGCTATTTGAGGCAACGGCGAACCAGGACGTGCACCTCGTCCGACTTTTGTTAAATGCAGGGGCAAACCCAAACGCAAGTATTGCGTTTAGCCAGAGGCAGTCCCCACTGCAAGCGTCAGTACGGTCAAGGAACAACCACGAATTGGTCCAGATGTTACTCGATGCAGGAGGTGACGCGAATGTTGCGCCTGTCGACTTTTGGGCTCCAAACACATTATTGACTTCTGCGGCCTCGGACCGCGATGCGGCTTTGGTTAAAATACTTCTGGAATCGAAAGCAGAGGTGAACATGATGACCAAGTCTTCTATCACTGCGCTACAAGCAGCAACCTCTACCAATGAAGTGGAAATTGTTCAGACTCTTGTCGATGCCGGAGCTGACGTTGATGCTCCATTCGGAAATCGGTACGGAACAGCTCGTGTGGCAGCCGCAGAGGATTGTAACTACAATCACCTGGTATCGCCGATTCAATCTGCAGCATATAATAACAACATTGAAATTGTTCAGATACTACTGGATTTGGATGCGAACGTGGATGGATATACCCCGGTTGAAGAGGACAAATCTCTTGATATTGATGAGGACGGTTGGTTTGATGTGGCTTGCCTACAGACACCACTCCAACTTGCTGTATCGAACAAGAATTCCATTCTTGTTCGTCTACTTCTATTATCAGGGGCGGATGCGAATGCACAGCAATATGGAGACACACCTTTGCAAATAGCTGCACGGAATGATGATGTTGCATTGGTACGGCTCCTCCTTAGGAATGGCGCCCACGTCAACACTGCTGCGCGCAAACATGGTGGGAGAACTGCCCTCCAGTCTGCGGCATACATTGGAAACAGCGATCTGGTACAAATATTACTAGATGAGGGTGCCGATGTGAATGCGCTTCCAGCTTTCAAAGATGGAAGGACGGCCATTCAAGCTGCAGCCCAGGGAGGACATACTGAAATCCTGCGAACACTGAGGGATCTTGGAGCTGATGTAAACGCTAAGGCTAGCCCTAGAGGTGGAAGGACTTGTCTTCAAGCAGCCGCTGAGAATAGTGATACTGAGATGATCCGCCTTCTCTTAAAATTTCGCGCGGAGGTCAATGCTCCGGCTGCCAGTGAAATGGGGAGAACTGCGCTTCAAGCAGCAATTCAAGGGCACAACAGCGCTTCAGTTGATATTCTTCTCAAAGCAGGCGCAGATATCAACGCAGCACCTAGTCCACTAAAGGGCGTGTCAGCTCTTTACGGTGCTATACGTAATAATGATCTGACGTTAGCTCGCCGACTCTTGGTAACTGCGGATCCCAACGGAGCAACAAGTCGACATCCGCCAATCGTCAAAGCAGCGCAACGTGGAAACTTTGACCTTACCCAGTCTCTCATTGAGGCAGGCGCCGATGTTAACGTTCTTGGACAAAAAGAAGGAAAACGACAGTTCGCATTGCAAGCAGCGGTAAGAGGTGGAAACATTGAAGTTATTCGCATATTGCTCGAAGCTCAAGCGGATGTCAATGCTTCCACATCCGATATCCCTTCAAAGCCTTTGGAACTTGCAGTCGAAAAAAACCGCAGCGATATGGTGCGCCTTCTACTTGCAAATGGCGCAAGCGTCAATCCTACCCCGGGCGTCAAAAGTCCCGCAACTACAGCCCTAGGTCAGGCACTGGACAGGTTTTCGGTAAACGAAGACATTGTTGAGGATTTGATTGCGGCGGGCGCAGATGTTAATAGAGGGTGTAGCAACCATGGCCTACCACTTTCTGCGGCAGCAAAGAATTTTTATTTGACCAAACGTCTACTGGATGCCGGTGCGAATGTGAATGGGGAGTCGCCAGGTCGACCTACCGCTCTTCAGAAGACATGTAATGGACCCAATATCGACATCATTAAACTTTTGCTAGACGCTGGTGCTGACATAAATGCGCCTGCAAGTCCAGAGCGGGGGAGAACTGCTCTTCAAGCAGCGGTCCAATGTGGTAAGACCCCTATCATCAACCTACTATTACAACATGGGGCAGACTGTAATGCGCTGGCCGCAAAATCCTAT
Organism: Cudoniella acicularis; assembly: GCA_013054445.1. Classification (NCBI taxonomy): domain Eukaryota; kingdom Fungi; phylum Ascomycota; class Leotiomycetes; order Helotiales; family Helotiaceae; genus Cudoniella; species Cudoniella acicularis. Next base: position 11,287 of record JAAMPI010000750.1, on the reverse strand, counting down.
GGCGGTACTGCACTCCAGTTGGCGGCGATGGAGGGCAGGATCTCTATTGTGTTATTACTCCTCCGGGCTGGAGCAGAGATAAACGCCGCGCCATCAACAACAGGAGGTAGGACTGCTCTAGAAGCAGCAGCAGAACACGGCCGTCTAGACGTGGTGTCGTTGCTTCTGAAGAACGATACTGATGGAGATGGGCTTGATGCACGGTGTCAGAGAGCAGCGAAATTGGCGGCAGCAAATGGCCATATCATCATTTCAAGAATTTTGAAAGAGTTCAAGAGAAAGGACAATGAGCAGAAGAAGTAGGGTCCCGAAAAAGGAGCGTAGGTATATGTGCTCTTTGGAGCAATGCAAACCTAGAAGACGCGAAAAGCTGGCTCATGAAAAAGCTTGACATTTGCCCTCTACTAAAATTTGAGATGAGGCGATAGAAGGGCATGACCATACCTCCTTATTCACCCAGCTGGAAGTTTAGCCTACAGTGACCGGCTGAACAAATACCTTGTCATAATCCCCAATTGTAGATTCCAACTCCGCCTTATCGGTTTCTGCACCAATGTCTCCCTCGCCAATCAAATAATGGAGTTCCGCGGCTTCATGTCCTTCACCAGCCTTTTTTCTGCATCAAGAAATGCACTTTATTCAAAGCCGCATACTTAACTATCTTGCCCTTTTTACAAGTAAGCCTCCTCAACCGATACCCAAGCAGAAAATTCCTTTCATTCCTCCACTCCTCTCTCCCCCCTTCCAACTTTCATTTAAGCTTGCGATCCTACCTTGACCAAAACTCTAGCTGGAGTACCATCAAGCATCTGCTCCGCCTTAGCATGCTTGGTCCTCGCAGCCCCATTTCTAATATCAGCCTCCTTGCAATCTTCAGCCTCACAATCATATAAACAGACTTTCTGAACGGACTGCCCTCAAAATAACACTTCACTCCTTCCACAGCTAAACATTTTCTGAAACAATCTTGCGTGGCCGCCCTAGAAGGCTTAATGAATATCATTCTTAGCTTATCAATAGAGAAAGATCCTTCATGGCTGCTCTCGAGATTTAACCGACCCTCCTCTGACCGTACCTTCGAGGATCTAAACCTAGATTCCGAAGCCACCAGGCGGGCTTAGGAGCATACTTCTGTGAAACTGGACTGAGATGTGGTGATTGTTGAAGAAGGAATTGGCTTCAGGCCGTCGGCGTTGAGCGATTTGTCTGGTGTGGTGAGGTGTGCGATAGTAAGCTGAGGCTCGCGCTGACAAGGATCAAATATCGGCTTTAGGAGGCATCCTTGTAAAGTTTAGCAAGGGGCCAAAACAGATTCCCTACTCAATGTCATCACATCTTCATAGGTTGAAAGACGCGGCTATGTTCCAAACAATAGGTATTGGCCAAATTTGGGTACACTTATTTTAGCATGAGGCCACAAGGCACTAACACACACATTTCAACCCCTGTACCCGGTAAGTTTTTAGGCACTCATGCTATTTTAACAAGCGATATCGCCCCTCTTAAAACACTAAAATTATACCTTTTACAACAACTAACAACACTATAGAATTAGCTTCCTTCTAGCCCTATTTTCTATACGTAAATAATACGATTCGAATACATTTTTAAAAATACTAAATTTACACGAGTTACTTGTGCTATAATTGTATTTTACATCGACCTATGATTTTTTCTAAGTTCTTTCCTCAAGCGAGATAAAGCGGCGTTAGTAGGGCGTTAGTGACTCGGGGGTGTTATTGTTGGTGCCTTGTGGCCTCATGCGAAAATAAGTGTATAATCAGGTCGGGTAAGTTAATGTCACGTGATATTTTCACCCCCTTTTCTAGAAAGCAATCACTTCACCAGTTTAAGTCAGATATGGACTAAAATAGGCTCAAATTAAAGCTGTTTAGTACTTGGTTACTCTCCCCTTATTATTTAAGCACGTATACTATCTATATAGTATAGAATCATATAATTTTAAAAGGAATTTTCCGTCAACCTGTGGCTATACTTACTAGAAGGCTAGCCTTATATCCGTTGTACTTTTTACCTTACGTCTACGTTTAGAGATTATATCCTTAATATACTTCTAAAGATTCTTAATAGGATTGAGATCTAGGGACTAAGGTAGCTAACTTATCCTCTTGATCTGTTACAGCTCTGCAAAGGCACGAGGGCCCTGACGTCACGTAGGGACGTATTTGCAAGAAGTGCTATATTCACGAAGAANCTAAGCTAAGGAGAGAAGAAGAGAGGTNGNCCCGAAGGGGCCTTATATACAGGAGGTGAGTCTAGCACGGGCCAGGACACGTGACAAGGGGGACGCGTCAAGTAAGGGGACGCGTCAGGTAAGGGGGTCGCGTCAGAACCAGGTCTGTGACACTAGTAGTAAGTCTAGTACCGCGTCAGGGAGGAGTCATACTAATGTCTAGTGCTTCTAGGAGATCCATGTAAATCCTAACTAGCTAGGATCGTATCAGCACCGGAGCTTCACGAATAAAGGAAGTAAAGGATCAGTTGGTAGATGTCAAACAGAGGTAGATACTCATGTCGTATCGACGGATTTATATAAAGAGCTAGTGGCACTATGAGATTCCTATAAATCCTGGCGAGGCAGAATCATACTAGCGGTATAGTTTATTAACAAAGGGGTGTAGGATCGGTTAGGTTAGGGTTAAGGTTAAACAGAAGTAGAGATTTATGTAACGGAATGCTGCGAAGGAATTATACTAAGGGCTAATAACACCGGGGGATTTATATAAATCCTAGTAAGGTATGATCGTATCGGCATAGAGTTCCACGGACAAAGGGGTACGATTATTATGGCGACAGGCCATAAGGCATCAACGAAAACACATACAAATACGCTAACGCTGCTTTAAATCGCAAATAAAATAACTTAGAAGGTATTTTCTATCGTGCACGGGTACTGATTATAATATAACTAATCTATAAAATTTTTAAATTTTAAAAGTAATTAAATTAATAGAAATAAATTATAATAATTTCAAAGTTATTACTTTAAAGGCTTTGTTTCTATAGGGCAGTTAAGGGTATCGTAGGGTAGATTCTCGTTTATTAAAAGAGCAAGAATGCCTGATGATGCCTCGCACACCCTCGCTTGGCTACCTCGATATCGTAATTTCTGCCTTGTGGCCTATCGCCATAATAATCGCACCCCTCTTTTAGTATATACTCTTCTTCCTTGTACACACTCTCCTAGCACACACCCTCCTTTCTTGTGTACGCTCTTCTTTTTGGCCGAGTTGCCAAATATCCAAAATACATATTCGATTTACTAACATTTGTAAAGGTTCTCGTTCCTGAGACTTCCCTGGTGTCGCTTGTCTGATTGGAACATTTTGCTAAAGTTTTCCTTTCTCAAACTCTAATATTCGTCTTGAGACCAATCCCACGCCCGCTAAAATTTTCAACAAATTTAAATACATTTTACTATAAATCTGGGTATCAAGCGCTAGTTCTATATGTTACTGGATATTTACCATCTGGTGCACACCTCTAATTCTCCTCAGTCTCCTCTGTCGCAATTCAGCATCACTCCTACTATCTTCCACCCATTGTAAACTCAAACTTTGATCTTCGTTTTCATATCTTCTCCCCTTGAACCACAGTTGGAATTTGATATCCGCAGGTCCCAGCAGAACTTTCACGTCGTATTCGAGAAGATAGTAAAGTTCGCCGCGGAGCTGGTGCCAAGTGCGAGGCTTGTACGCCGCCTTCAATTCGCGATCTCTGACTCGAGAAAAGTCAGAGGTGATTTCGCACAAGTGCTCAACGCCACCTAGATGAGTTGAGAAGTTTGCTCCAAAGCTAAGATGTGTTGACGAGATGGGGTAGACGACGTACTGTCAAGTAGACTTTCTGGTAGTTCGTACTCTTCTGCGTGAGAAATGACGATCTGGTCACTCTTTATGCGCACTGTTTCACCTGGGTTGTATGCCGTGGTCCATTTGTGTAGGTCTATCAGTTTGTTTGGGGTTATTCTATCGCCCTAAAAGTTGTCAGAGAGCGAGCGCATATATAGATTAAATCTAAATTCAACCGACATACCTTCTTGATAATCCATTTTATCATGTTGTTTGCGTATTGTCGTCCATCAACCGGATCAGTCACAACCTCTTCACCCTCGTGATACTTGGGGTCGTATGGGACAGCACTTAGAATACCGTAGGAGATTCGGGCGCGTCGGATCCTGAGCACGGGTTGGCCGGTCTCAAGTTTCTTCAATCGGTCAATGACCAGCCCCTTCATGACGGCTAGCTGCCTGAAAAAATTCACGCTGTAAGTCTCTGCTTTGGGTAAATTCGGCGTTTGTGTTTTCTTACGGATCATCGGATACGAGTATCTCCATTCTTCGGGCTCGGTCGTGGGGAGATCCGGTAATGAGACGTTGAGACAATTCTGTTCTCAAATATGCTGAACTCCCCAGGCCCCCACAGAGAACGAGATGGTTCTGTGAGATGATAAGATTCGACATCGTGTGCGTGGGTGAGGGAGGTAACGGACCACTTGTTTCTGGGAATGAATTCTTCCAAATGTGTCAAGATGAGCTCTGATTGCACTCTCAATGGCGATGATTTGAGGATCAAATAGTGATTTAAAGTCATCACTGTGTTACTTAGCCGCCGCGACAGGTCATCCATCCCAGTGCAAAGACCTTACTTACCTAGTAAAGAGCATTCTGCCCCTCGAAATCCCAAATGCGTCATTCGTGTAATCGTCAGGTAATGTTGGGACTCGAATCGAGATATACGGAGTTTGAGAACCTGGGGTTCCGAAGTTACATTTCTGAACTTCATATTCGTCGCTATTGATCATTTTCCAATCTGGATTGTCAGTGACGTCCAAGCCAGCTCGCTGCATCCTGTCCAATACTAGTCTTTGGAAGGCCAAATCAATATTCGTCGAGCCAATGTCGATCCCATTGACAGGTAGCATTTCGTTGAAACTTGGTTGCTCGAGGGTCCCTGTCATTTCAAAAATACAAAGATCAGTAGTTCCCCCGCCAGAGTCGACAACTATGAGAATTTCGTTTGGCTGATATCCTCGAGCCGACTCGGTCACAGTATACACAGCAGCAGCTTCAGGCTCAGTAAGGCTAATTTCCACAGTGTGGTTTGGTCCACCTCGACCGAACCCTGCCTCCTCAATGTATCTTAGGTACTTCTCGCTTATGGCGGGGGATTTGAAGGTGGACGGAACGCTGAATAAAAACTCCACCTTTGCCCTTCTCCAATTCCCATCCTGAGATCTGATGACCCATTTGAGATGATCGTACAGGTTAGCGAGAAAGTCCTTATAGAACCTCGCTATGGCCTCTGAAGTGTACGCCTCGGTCGGATTGGCAATTTGAAATGCCTGAAGAACTTGGGGATCGAGATACCTCTTGAACCATTCCACGCGAGGCTGATTGAAGTCACACCCAAAGCCCCATTGTTGTAGGTCACCTCCACCCTCAGTATCTCCCTCTTTGTACATTAAAGTTGTTGGAACTTTGCCATCTCGTGCTCTAGGTAATCTGTCAGGCCCACCCGGCCAGGTCTGAATGATTTTGAAAGGTCGCCGGTTCCAGGAATATGCGACGCCTGTTGGAAAGTGATTGATTAGCATGAAATCGGCTGTTGAATTGCTTCATATATCTGATAGTTACCAGTGCGTGTCATTCCAAGGTCAATGCCGACGACAAGAAGGTCGGAATCGTGCAACGCCATTGCTTTCCTGCCTCGTAGTTGGCACTTATTTACATCCTTCGATGCTGTGACGCAATCGTTTGAGATTGCTCAGTGTAAGAATATGGATGGTAGGCAAATAATTTAATGACTAGAAATGCGAGAAGAGAAATAATTTGTTTGATGTGCATATGAACATTAAGTCCTGTTGAGCGAACGAGAGAGTGTCAAAGGAACAGAATTGATTGCTGGCAGAAGACCGCAAGGCTGGCTCCAAAAGCAAGCTGAAGTCGACCCGAGGAGGCTGGGGCATATCTGCACTCCAGCCATGGTTAAGAACAGAAAATGGTTACGGCAAATTACTGTAACTGGTTACTTTCATGCAAGCCACAAGCCTTTTCAAAAGAAGGCATCATGAGCACGCCGAATAAGAAGCCTTGCCAAGCGCTTTGGCTGACCCCGCCTCAATAAATCGCTCACAAGGCACCCATCCGGATTTTGAACAACTGAAAATGACACAGCCGTGGTCCCGAGAATGAAACAATCCAAGTGGGATAACTTCAAACTCGAAATCAACAGCAATGGGCAGTGGTATGAGTAGGTTGGTCACGCCTACCCCAACGCCGACACATCTCCAGCGATCTGCCCATACCAAAAGTGTCATATTCACATATGAGGACTTCACTGAGAATGCCCCGGATGACGAGAAGATCAAAAGAGAGGTCACAGCCTTGCGCATAGGCATAATCGATTATACCCGAAGCTATCACCACGAGAAGGAGATCCAGACAACGCCAGAATATGTAGAGAAAACGCTGTATGAAGAGGGAGACACGCTAGTTCGGCTTTCATCCTTAGAATTCGCACATCTGCTTTGCGATACCAGAACCAGGGAATCCGCCATAGCATCTCTGATATCGCAGATATTGTTGCAAAATATACAATTCTGTGGCACGCGGAGACATACACTTCTGTCCCCTCACGCGATAGGCATGATGAGAGAATTCGGCCTGACAGATGAGAAAGCACAGCTCACAGAAGGTTACAGATCCCATATACCCAAATGTGGACAGCCTCATTGACATTTTTTAGAGGCCGAAATCGCATTTTTACAGTGGCGTGCAGTATCTGCATACCTTCTGCCAAAAATCCAGGGCAGGCAAGCAGACCCTGTACGAATCAAAGAGCGACTTGAGAGGGTTGATCGACTTGTCCACATTGTTGATGAGATTCTCGAGCCGTTCCACAATTTAGAGCGGAACGGTTCTGAAAGGCTGCAAAACTTGAAGGCAATCGTTATGCGGGCAGCTGTGGTTGGAGAAATGATTTTTGGTTCACCGTCGATATGGGATTTTGACTGGAGAGCCTCCCGCCGAGATCTCCGAGACAGAGACAAATATAATAAGAGTGAAAAGCCCCTCTCTAAATACGAGACGCAGGATGAGGAGGGTAAGGTTGCTGTTTTGGTTCGATTTCCAGGCCTGATGCAGAAACATATCGAGTCTGTCGATGAAGATGTGATTACAAGAGCGAAACGACAATTGCGGGGCGATTGCGATGATAGTACCGCAGTCTTTGATATTCTCAAACAAGTCAGACAGTTTTCAAAGCAAGTCAACACCCCTAGCAAACAGGATCAAGAGCCAGCTAGGCCTGAAGCTAGTGACGCAATGAGTGCTTCGTCACACTCCCATTCCGAACGTCATCGCGTAAGGCGTCAAAGGGGTTGAGAGGCGACATATTTTCTGCGAGATATGAGTCGATCATTTAGGTCATCGCTTTCATTCATTGTGGGAGACAAGGAAGCCGGTACGCTTTGGGTATTTTCCAAATAGGAAGAGGTTCTCAGGCCCAGGTGTGACGAAGTGTCCCTGTTAACACGCAGGTCTCTGCTTGTGGCAGACGACCTAGGAATTTCTGAGGGAGGACGAGAGTCTCATGAAGAGTCAGTTCACATGTGCAGTATTATTATACATGAAGTGAAACTTACTGTGCTTTTTGAGGTATCGCTGACTTGGGGTTTCCCATTTTGGTCCGCTTGGCAGACCTGTGTGTACAGGCAAGGGACCATTTGGAACACGGAATCCTTGAGATGGGCCGGAGACGACATCAGCTAAAGGCATTGGCGATCTTTTTGTAGGAATCTCGTCGTATGGCGGTGGTGGTGCCTTTGATAGAACGTCTAAGTCTGGTTCTGGCCGACTCTCCATAGTCGTAACAACCTGGAGTAAAGTAGCGTAACAATAATGCAGCATTTTCTCTCGAGTAGCAAATGATTCTTTATCACTCATAACCCATTTCAGACGAGTCTTCATCCCCAAATGACCATTCTTTGCCACATAAACCAGCTTCCCTAGCTCGTGTACAGCATTTTTCGTGTCACGAATTGCCTCTAACGCTCTGAGATGCTGCCTGCATTTCGGACCTTTCGCCGGATACTTCAGCTTTCGAAGCCGTTCAGCCGCGTCAACATCACGGTTAACACGCTCGAGAAGTGAAATGCAAGTTTTCGTGTCGCCGTCGACCTCGGAGAGCTTGAGAACGAATTGGCCGAAAACTATTGCGCCGTTGATGACCGAGAAGGTGCCTGACAGGATTTCCAGGGGAGTCATGGGTCAAGCGTGTGATTATGCTTACAAATGACGTTAAATCGGGTCCAAATTAAGCTTACAGTAATCTCAATGCGAAAGAGTGTTGTGTCTTATTTGTGCGGTGTCGTGAGGTTCCACAAGAAGATATATGTCAAGATATCGATTCGAGGGAGAGTAAGGCTACGGAGCTGCTTTTTTCGGTACCCGCAGGCAGAACAAAGGCGGTGAGACAAAATCGACTGGCGTCCTCAGCTCACAGCATGCGACGAGCCGTCGCATATGTGGCGCGGACTGCGCCTTGACTCCCAACCCACTTTCTTCACTTCCAACCCTTCTCTTGACTTCTCAACCCACCTTTTGAGTTTTGAACCCACTTTTTTTATTTCCTTCACTCATAAAGCCACCTCACAACTTCCTAGTTCCATCTTTTCTTTGCGCTATCTATTATATCGGGCCTTCCTGCCTCGCCGCCCTCTGATTCATCACCTTCTGCCTCATCGCCTTTTGCTTCGTTGGATCTTACGAAGTTAACCCTAAAGAGTCACGATTCAGTTTTTAATAGATCATCCTACGATGATTTTATTACCGAAATCAAAAGTTACTCTCTTAAGGAGACGAGAGGTATCTTAGAAGCAGTCGAGGTAGCTTAGATTATACAAGAAGCATAGGCTTGTCTGAATATAATTACTAAGGATCTGGACAAGCCCTGTTTATATAAGTTCTAGAATCTACTAAAATAGCATTTAAAGGAATTAGACTCTCCTAAGGAAGGAACCGTCGATTCCTCCTTTAGCCACTACGACACGAGTATAAAAGCGAGAGTAATTCTCTGTTTAGTCTCGAAAGAACTTAGTACCCAGATCAGGAAACTACTCGTTTAACAGCATCTAAAAGTAATCTGCCTTTTCGACGATCTAGAGACACATAGTTATATCATAAGCTAGTGCGAAGGCTATGTTGTCAGAGAGGAAAAATTATATAGTAATAAACAGTAGCAAGGTTTTTAACTTTCCCGCCCTATATATTGTCTAGATCCTAGGAAAACGTTATACTGATAAGTAAACGACTAAGGGTACTAGAACCTCTACTAACAGAACAATTAAATGTTCTATAATACTAAAATATATTATCACTAGTGACTTCTGAATAAGTTGCTTAGTAAATAGATAACCCTGTTAACCTTAGTGTTAGACATAGGCAGCTGCCTAACGAGAACCTGTAAAGTAAGTCGTAATATCTAGGCTGCTCGATAAGTACCCGTGAGTAGGAGTAAGAAGAGTTACTCCTACTTATAAATATACCTATATACAAGTACCTATTGTAGTGGGGAAGTCAGTCAGTCGCTGGGTGGTCGTAGACACGTGACCTATGCGAGGGAGAATAAAAGACGTGCTCTCAGGCAGCGTAGCTTCTTCTTCTTTAGTCAAATCAATGTCCATTTGAACTCCCTCCCTTTTGGGTTGTATCTGTCCTTCTACAATATAAGGTAAAAAGCTTAGAGAGGAAAAAAGTAAAGGCTAATTTTAGATTAGGTAGGGTAAATATTTAGGATCCCTAGCTAGGGGAAGAGGGGCCTTTTCGGGCCCCTCGTTAAAAGTTAAAAGTTTCTAGTAAGCATGTGAATAGGATGAGCAGGCCTGAGTAAACCTAAGTCGGAACTGAGCCAGTTCTAAGCCGAGCCTGAGTAAAGGTGGCGCTGCTCACTTAAGATATCGGGTTGGGAAGTGCTAACATTCCCTTCGTATAACAGCACTTTCCAGTGTTCTACCCTATGAAAGTGTAATTCCAGGTAGAGTTCCAGGTGCAACTATTACTACAACGTACGAGAGCTTGTAACTACGATTTTTTAAGCGTGTTCTTCGTGCTACTAGATAGCGTAAACGCCTCTCCTAGAGAGAGGGCCTCTACTCCCCTCTTTTTTTTTTTNTTTCAATGTATGCGCTGTCTGTCTATACGAGATGCAGGGTGAACTGTTGCCTAATGTTACTCTCACGCGGCGTAGTCCCCATTTCCGCACATGCCGGTGGGAAAAAAAGGGAGTGAGGTTACTAGGGCTTCGACGCTTCGCTCCTTTCTCGCTGATTTCTCGCTACGGGCTCGGAGCGGGCCCCCTGCTACGTACAACAATCTTACCCGATCGAGAAAAATACCCAATTCAACATATACCTACATGGAGCACCTAGAGTATATAACAGGAAGCTTTCCCCAGTTTCACAATAACAAACACTATTAGACTTTGCTTCGATAACTCTCAAACCGATCAAACTCTCTCATCTTATCATCATGATTTGGCCAATCCTCCTCCTATTCCTTCAATTGAGCATAGCACATCCATTCCATCCAGAACGAAGCACTCCTCTTCCAGTTATCCGCCAACTCTGCGAATTCCCAAACGTAACCTGGATCGAAAACATCGCCGTCCGCTCCAACGGGCTTCTACTCGTAACCCTCTTCACCTCCCCCTCCCTCTACCAAATCGATCCCTTCCAAGCAAATCCCGTCCCAACACTCGTAGCGTCGTTCCCCTCCGCGCTCGGCATCCTTGGCATCGCCGAGATAGAAAAAGACGTCTTCGCCATCACCAAGGGGAATTTCTCCCGCTTCACAGGCCTCGTTACGCCGAAATCTTGGTCGGTATGGAAAGCTGATTTCCGCGCCCAAGAAAACACGGATACGGGGGGAGCTGTGGTGGTGTCAAAGATTGCGGATTTGCCAGAAGCGATGTTCTTGAATGGAGCAACAACGGTGGGGGGCGGAGAGAAAGGAGGAATTAAATTCCTCCTCATGGCCGATTCTATACTCGGAGTCGTCTGGCGCCTCAACCTCGATACTTTGCAGTATGATCCTGTGCTTAACGTCACGGCCACGCAGCCTACGGTGCCGGTAGCACAGGGCGGTTTCGGCGTCAATGGTGTGCATACCCGCGATGGGTTTTTGTACTTTACGAATACGGATTTGGGGTTTTTTCGTGTGCCGATTTATGAGAATGGGACAATGAAGGGGGATGTAGAGGTTTTGGCG